>JAJOOI010002897.1:0-90186 GCA_029582585.1 Solanum bukasovii
TTGTGTTGTTTATTAACTCTAATTTTAGAATTGTTAGTGAACTTAGTTAAATTCCCCAAAAGATGAACCATATTCTTTATGTTAGTTTATTTTAATAAAATTTCATTTTTTCATCAACTCTTGTATTTTTATTAAAAACCTTTATTTTTTTTAAATTAATTAAAAATAGGTATCATGGTTTAATTAACCAATTTGTTTCAAATTATTATTTCTAAAATGATTCAAATAAATTCTAATTTATATAATTTTGTTAAAATCCTAATTGACCGAGTTGTTTCAATTAAGGTTCCATTTTCTTAAAAATTAAAAAAAAGTTGTTATTTTAACTACTTTCTCAAGTCAATCAAATATTGCAATTTTTTTTTATGTTAAATCATTTTCTTAAAAAATAGGAAAAAATATTTTAACCAAGTCGTAGGATAACCGCATGTTAGCGGGAGCTTCAAATGCCTTAAAAACCTTCTTGAAGCGTAAATAAGAACCTCTTACCCATTTTCTCTAAATTTATTAAGATTTAATCTGTTAAAATCTTTTTAAATTTAGTTTTATTAATTTCTTTAAAAAATTAAGTGGCAACTCTTTTTCTAAGTATTTTCTCAAATTGTTTTATACTTAGAACATTTCAAAATAGTGATTTTTCTAAAGATAGTAAAATTACGACATAACAGTCATTATCGATCTTTTAAAAAAAAATGCAAGTAGGGATTGTTGTAAAGTTTGTATTGGGAATCTTCAGGACGGAGTGGAAAAAAGGCAAAATTCTCGATGAGGATCAATAGGAAAGAAGAGAATGGCCATACATTTCAAGCTTGTATGGATAGCAACAGGAGACCAGGCAAATAATTCATGCAAAAAAAAAACTCAGAAATCGAAAGGTGAGCTCCCAGGAATTTCCGATTTGAAATTTTTTTTTACCTCTAATGTCGAAAGCCAAGTGTGAAATTTCATCACCAAATTGCTGCACCAACTCAAAACTCAAATCACTCTTCACCAATTTTCTATCAATTTTCTTCCCTTCCATTTTCGTCTATGTTATTCTCTTCAAATTGAATACGGGAGGGGGAGAGGCAAAATGCACAAAAACCTGCGATCAACAAATTGAAAAAAATAAAAAAAAATCAGTAACCAAAAATAAGTTTGGATTTGTGAACAGGGAAAGACGAAAAGGAAGAGAGCAAAAGGAGAAGCAATGTGTGGCAACAACTAACTAAATTTAAATTTGATGCATGCAACATATGTTGCATACAGATTAAACACCAAATAAAGCAGCAAAATTGAAACAAAAATTAAGCCAGCTGAATGGAAAATTGATAAAATAACTAAGCATAGATATGGTGACAGAGAAAATAACATTTAAGCATCAATAAATGGCTAAGGTTTAATCGAAATTGTACAGAGCTTTTATCTTTTTTCAGGGGATTGGGAATATGAAAGAAGAAACACATTTGGGGAGTAGAAGTGAAAAACAGATGCCTCCCACAAAAGATAAAAACAAATAAAGATGTATTTCGTGCCTGCCAAAAAAAGGAAAATTGGAGGCTATTTGAACTTACCTACATACACATGTACTTAAGCAAGAAAATAAAGAAATAAAATGGGCCCAAGTTTATGGTACAATCTTTGTTACTTTTTGTACAACTACTTGATGTTGTGTTTGTGGGGTTCCAGGCCTATTTTATTAAAGTTTTACTTTGGTACAACTACATACCAACTAAATCTTACCAAGATATACATAGTTGCAAAGTTTGAAACTTAAGTATTTTCATGATGTCATTGGTAACATCATTAGTTGTAAATTTCTTCTATAAAAGGAGCTCATTAGCTCATTCATTTATAGAACACACCAAGTTACAGAGAAAAAAACATATTTTGAGAGCAAAGTGAGGTATTCTATAGACTATAAGAAAAATAGTTTGTGAAGAAAAATAGAGTGTGAGCGATATATTTTAGTAAGGTGGAAATCAATAGAGTGTTATTCCTTTTGAGTGTGTAGTAGTCACTTTGAGTATTGTATTCGTGACTCACAGTGTAAAATTCCTTACTATAGTGATATCAATTGTTCCTCTTGGCCCATGGTTTTTCCCTTATTTAAAAAGGTTTCCACATAAAATTCTTGGTGTCATTATTTTTCCATTTTATTTCTATTATTTTGACCATATATATTTTTGTGTTAGTCTGTGTTTTTCCCAACAGTGTTAGTCCATTTGCTTGTTCACTTATAAATAAGGGTAATATATATATATACTAGTTTCACGGCACGTGCGTTGCACGTGTGTATCGTATATATAGTATACAATGTTTGTAAAATATAATTAATATTACTAAATTAAGCTTTTTAGTAAATAATTGTAATTGAAAGAAATATGACAAGTGTTTTTAAATGATTAATACAAATTGTCATAAAGTTACTTGTATTTAGAGATCAAAATAACCAGATATCATTGAAACATTTCAAAATACATTCAAAGTTTAAATGTGAGGAGAAAATGACATTTTTTAGTAGTATTTTCACTTCAGTCAATTTTGTAGGCACATCTAACCAACAAAATTTAAAATAAATTAATATCAATACAAAAAATGTCACCTATAGCCTTTCATCTTGAGGTTATGAACATAAATGATGGACACCATTTAAGTACAATTTTTCTCTTAAATGTTCATACTTGAAATTTAGTATGTGCATGACACTATTAAGGATTACCATAAATATTTCAATATTTTATCTTTATATGAAATCTATATTTTGAAAAATACTATTACTCAATTAATATTTGAGTAAGACTATCATAGAGAGGAAATTTTACAACAACAAAAAAAGTTACTTTGTTGTTATTACGAATGATGGTTAAATAGAGGTTTGAGTGTATGTCAAATATTTAGCTTCACCAATTCTTTGTTGTTATTACGAATGATGGTTAAATAGAGGTTTGAGTGTATGTCAAATATTTAGCTTCACCAATTCTTTGTTTTATCTATATATATATATATATATATATATGTACCTTTGGTGGAAAATAAAATCTATTTCTTTAGGTTTCTACCTTATCTTTGTAGAATTGTAGTCTTATCCTTATTTTTGTCACATACATATCATATAATTGTCGTCTAATGAAAGTATTTAGTATGTTATAGAAGATGTATCGTGATATAAAAAATAAAACTTTTTCAATAATAAAAGCTAATAGATAAATAAAATTTAGTATTATTTATAGAATCTTTAATTTGATTCAAGATTATTTTATAATCAATCACTATTTTCTTATCTATTTTTATATAGCTAGCAAGGAGTGTATCTTGTGACATAACATTTTCTCAAATTAAAATGAACACAAAATAACAGGAAATTCATACTTAAAAAATTTCATACTCAATATAAATATAAAAAAGAAAAAATATATGGAATAATACATAGCCAATATAGAAGGAAGACGAAAATATATGTTCATGCTATATTCACTATAGTGTTCCATTTGGTTGAAATCTCTTGCCACCAACACTTTACTTGATCCATTCATTTTTACTTACATATCTATTAAATTTTTTTATTATCATGACTATATTATCATATTATAAGTAAAAGTGAAAATCTATTTTTGAAATAGTGGATTTAACATCAAAACTAATAATTCAATGGACTACGTTGATGCCCATTGTTTAGCATAATTAGAAAGAAACTACTTCGTGAGGGTAAGAGAATAAAAAATGAAAAAACAAAGAAGAAATATCTTACCCAAATCAGGTGGCTTTTTTCATATTTGTTTATTATTATTGTCTTTCCCACAATTTTTCGTCACTGTTAACTCATGAAAATCGTAAGAAAAATTATGAGTGTGAATTGTTGAATGATTTGCTACAATTTGTTCACCAACTTCTTTTTATGGGATACCTCGAATTGTAGTTTATAAGTGAGAGGAAACTCCTCTATTTATAGCTAACAAATAGTAGTATGAATATGTGATAATTGTGCCTTATTAGAAAAGTGACATTTCCAAGAAGTCACAGCACTTTGGAAAATGCACAACTTATTGAAAAAGTCACAACTCTTTGGAAAAGTCACAGCTTATTGAAAAAGTCACAACTTATTGAAAAAGTCACAACTCATTGGAAAAGTCACAATTCATCGAAAAATCACAACCCACTGAAAAATGTCACAACTTATCGGAAAAGTCACAACTCATCGAAAAAGTCACAACCTAAGTTAGGGATATTATAGTAATTTAACATTCAAGTTAGGAGTTCATGCTTTTAAGGTAATATATATATATATATATATATATATATATATTGTTTACATGAATGTGTTGTGTCGTGATGTAGCAAACAAAAGGTAATTGATTATCCATCAAAAATGTATGAAATACGTTGATTTTAGAAGGTTATATATACTCATCAAGTAGTGTAACAAATCAAGTCCTACATATTAATGATCTGAATATGAAATACTTTTTTTATTATAAAAACACTGATCAATCCACATATGAATACCTTGAAATAACTAGGTGGTAACAAATATAAACTACTAAATACGTTGATATAATTAAGAGGTAATAAATATAAACTACTGTATATATATATAAAATTGTAATTAATAAAATCGACCTCAAGAGGTAAGTTTATTTTTGAATAAATTAATAAACACCGACTTATAGAGGTCGCTCTATTTAAATTATTGTTTTATTTAAATAATATCAACTTCACGATGTTGGCATTTATTAAATATTTTTAATAATTTGAATTGACAAAACTGACTACAAGAGGTCGATATAATAATATAGATAATTATTTTAAAAAATACTGACATCTCGTGGTCGGTAAATTAACACTTCTTTTAAAACAAGAATGATAATTTTTTCCCATCTCTCTCAAAACCCCAAGTCACCTCTCTCACTCCTAAGCAGCCGCAGCAAACCACCTCTCTCAGCCTAAGCATCGCTACGCCACCCCTCTGCACATCGACCGGTGCCGCCTCTCCACGTCAATCGACACACGACTCAATAGCAGCTTGCAGTAGCGGACGTCGGCAACAACAACAACTCGCAACAACGGACGTCGGTAGCAACGCAGGTCGCAACAGGTATTTTTTAATTTCCAAAAATCCTAAGTCTCCATTCTCTTGTGAATTATATTTAGTGCTTCTTTAACACATATTTTTGTCCTATGAGGTCGATAACTTTGTTAGGGTTTTACCCTGAACTTCTTACCTTATTTGAAGTTTATTTTTTTCCTATAAGGAAAGACAAACTATTACGGTAAATACTTTAACTTCTTTCGAAAGGAAAACATTATTTTCTTTCATATTTGTTTATTCTTTCCTTAGAGAAAAAATTTGGAACTCTATAAATTGAAGACCTCTGTTCTCATACCAAGAACACAAGAACATCCACAATGTAGTTGATATATAGTTTCGTTTATCGGAGATTATTCTCCTAATATAATTTATGTCTTTTAATATTAGTTTTCAATATGTAGGTCACTTGAACAAATTATAATAATAATAATAATAATAATAATAATATGTTTTAGTATAAATTTTTGTCATCTAATTTATCGTCATCTTGATTTGGAATTGTAATCTTCTGCATGACGCCTCATCACTTTCGAACCCAACAAACTGGTTAGAGTTTAACAAATGGAAGAGGAAATTTGAAGTTAGTGTCGGAAATATGAAGTTAGTGAAGAAACCATTTCTTCTGAGGTTCAGGTGAACTAGGATTACCACTTTAGCAAGTATAACTACATAAAGATTTTAAAATAGAAAAATACTATATTTTCTTTTCCAAAAGAATGGAGAATTTGAAAAAACATTAAATTTAGCATTATGTATGATCAATTTTAGGTAATTACTGATCCTAAAATTGTCTGAGTCATTCTTGAATGTTATAATGACTGAAATCTCTATAATGACCGCTAAAGAAATTTTAAATTGTTTCTTTTCGTGCTAGGCAATTGAGGAAGCTCGACATCTAAAGAAGTTGTTACAAGACTATACTGCTTCTTTCATCAAAGTAGGAGATAAGGTTTGGTATTTCTAAATTTCTAATGTTCAAGAACAATCGGTTTTTATAATGTGTTTGTGTCCATCTAGTATTGACACTTAGCTTTAATTTTGTGATAATTTGTTTGTGTCCATCGAATGTTAACACTAAGCTTTAAATTAGGTGATAATGTGTTTGTTTGGCATAAGTACCAACACTAGTTGATCCTATTGATGACAAAATTGATTTTCTTGCAAGATCGATTTGTGTTCATCTAGTGTTGACACTTAACTTTAAATTTAGGAATAATGTATTTGTTAAGCATAAGTGCCAACACTAGTTGATCCTATTGATGACAAATATGATTTTTTGGCAAGATCGATTTGTGTCCATCTAGTGTTGACACTTAGCTTTAATTTAGGAATAATGTGTTTGTTAAGCATAAGCACCAACACTAGTTGATCCTACTGATGACAAAATTGATTTCTTGCAAGATCGATTTGTGTCCATCTAGTGTTGACACTTCACGTCAATTTAGGAATAATACGTTTGTTAAGCATAAGTACCAACACTAGTTGATCCTATTGGTGACAAAATTGATTTTTTTGCAAGATCGCTTTGTGTCCATCCAGTGTTGAGCAAAGCATAGTTGTTTGCCTTGTCCTTAATAATTTAAATATCTTTTATTTACAAAAAATTTAGTGGGAAATTAATTATATTCTCTATCCTTGTTCAACTAGGTTTTTTTTAATCATTTTATTTTTCGTTCAAACTAATTAATAAGGATACGAAATAATGATCATATCAGGTAATCACTTGAACTTAAATTCTATTCCTAAAGAGATTAGGAATAGAACGGCCAAATTGTGAAGGACATTGATATCTATATATAGGTCAGTGTCCCTTAGATTTATTATTAAATTGTGTTTTCTGATGCTTTGTTCCTTTCAACAATTCAAATAAATCTCAAAATTATTCTTCTCGTGTTCCTTTCAAGAAATATCAAAGAAATCCCAACATTTTATTATTGCTCTTGTACCTTTCAAGAAGTAATAAAAAATTTCAACATTGTCTATGTTGAATTTTTTATTGAATAATAAGTTACTCACATACTACTCATTTTTCTCAATATTTGCAATAAGCGTCTATCGATAACATTGGAATTACTAGAAGATGACAACATACATCAATTGATCATTTGTATATTTCAAGGAATCAAGCCATAATGACTCCACAAAGCTACCAATCAGTGGCTTATTGTGTCAGAATTATAAAAATTTGCATGAATAATCGTAATTTAGAGGAAATGCTCTTAATGCGGCATAATATAGCAAATAATTTGAATGGTCAATCATCATAAAACTGGGGAAATTCTGCAGATTATTGTGATGACCTTGATGGTATTCTTGCAAGAATTATTGTTTACCCCTTCTGATAGTTGTCTCAAGTCATGTTGAATCAGTTTATGAGACTAGTTTTGTAACGGGATAGAGAATTTTTAATTTTTTTAGAAGTTTTAGAGACTCTTAAATTGATATAAGTGACTTTAGTCAACATCCAAAGTTACGAGTCTCACAATGGAATTTTGTCAGTTTCACCAGCTCCGAAATGTAGAATTTGATCTAGAAGAGTTGTCGATTTCAGTTCAAAGTCTTTATGTAAATTTGTTCTCTTGAGTTGGAAGTTTAAGTGAATTTAAGCCAAGAGTTGACTTTAGACAACGTTCAGAGTTTGGATGCTCGAATTGGATTTTTGATGATTCTGTTAGATTCAGGAGGTGATTTTAGATCTAGGTAAGGTCTTAGTTCTTTTTTGGAGGTTCCGAGGACAATTTGGTCTTTTTGAGTGAAAGTTTATTGAGACTTTAACAGCTCCCGGGTCAAGGCGGCCTCAAATTTGTGTTTTGATAGTTCCATTGAGTCTAGAATGTTGATTTTAGTAGGATAGCATAATTGGTTTGTGTACACGGGATTCCAAACAAATCCTGAAGGTCCATTTAGTGAATGTTTTTCTGCATTGGTGTTTGTTGTATCTATCATCATATGCCTCTTTCGCGTTCACGGAGCTTGGCCACATTTGCAAAGGGCTTCGTGTTATGTCCTTCGCGTTTGTAGAGCTTTGACAGCGATCACATAGGGTCGGGTCCCACGTGTGTACAAGCCAATTATAGTATAGTCTCAAGGATCGGCACAGAGACATTGTTGCTTATCTTCGACAGGATATGAAGATTGTTAGGAAACTTCCCGTTTGTATTTTCATTCTCATTATGTGTGATTACTTTCACTAGTACTGAATTCTCTCTTGTTCTTTTGACAAATGGCTAGGACGAGATCTATTGTGCGACTAGTAGAGGAGGGAAGGCAGTCCCCGAGTATATTGTTGAGACCCCAGCTAATGTTATGGGTAGAGCTCGAGCGAGGGGGAGAGGCCATGTTAGAGGTGCCTCTCCCAAGCGAGAATTTGATGCTGGAGGGGACCAGGTTCCTTCAGAGTATTCTATTGCACCGTTAATGCAGGACATCTTGTTGAGAGTGTTGGGAGTACTGGAGGGTTTTACTCAAAGTGGGGGTGAGACAGGCACACTACAGTGTTCTCAGATTCGAGTGGGGGCTCAAACCTCATATCAATGTCAGGTTCCATTTGTCTAAGGTCCGATGGGACAGCCATCAGTGGGTCTTATAGGTTAATGGTGATCCCATACCAGAGTTGGATACCAGGGTTCACCTTTGCTTGTATTGTCTGATGATGTGCAACACCAATATGAGAAGTTCAGAAAGATGGATCTACACCTTAGTTTCAGGGTGGAAAGAGCAAAGATGCACAAGGGTTCTTGTCTACATGTCGAGAGTTGCTTGAGATAGTTGTTTTGCTTGAGTCTCATGAGTTCGTTATATTGCACTTCAGTTGCGTGGCCCATCTAGGGAGTGGTGGAGTATTAATTTAGGATTTATACCAGTTGGATTTCCATTAGTGACCTTAGTGGTATTTGCTCATTCTTTCTATGACCGTTTTGTCCCTTGGAGTGTGAGGGAGGAGAGTCGACTGGGATTTGAGAGTTTGAGATAGGATAGCATCATAGTTGCATAGTATGATAATCAGTTTTATTAGTTGTCAAAATATTCTCTAGTTATCAATTCGGATGAGTAAAAAAGGATTCATAGGTTCGTGAAGGAATTGTCCTACCTCATTTGTTCTGAGGTATCAGAGCATCCCATGAGGGGGATTTCTTATAGTTCATAGTGGGAGCCTCCAAGGAGGCGGAGTTAGTAGAGCGTGATGAGTTTGAAGATATGAGAGATAAGAGGCCCCGTACTTTGAATAAATTTTCTTGTAGTAGGGGATCCTTTAGGAAGAGTAGTTCATTCCGGTGTCGATGACTAGTTAGGCCACCATACATGATTCTGATGATTGTCATATAACTTGTATTCCCTACAGAGGCCGACGGGATAAGATGGTTATACTAGTTCCTTCGGATTGTCACAACAGTCTCCGATTCAGAAGTATGGTAAAGGTTGTGGAAGCTCGGATCATATTTTGTGTCATTGCCCCTACTCAGGGTTCAGGGGGGATCCCAACCTAGTTTTTAGTTCTGGCTAGATCACCAGAGGCTCATACTAGAGGTCGGGGAAGAGCTCAAACGGGTAGAGGTTGTCGAATGCAAGTTAGGGGGTGCTAGTGGTGCTATGGTTATGCAAGGCAGAGGTAGAGGTATGGCTCTGACAAGAGGTGGTAGAAGGGTCAGTGTTATCATTTTTAAGGGAGTCGTGAGGCCCAGTGTTTAGATTCACTTATTACTGGGAGATTCCCAAGCTTGAAACAGTCTAGGAGGGTTTTTGGAGCGACCGTCGTTCATTTTAAAACTAACAAAGAGGATTCCTAATATAAAATCTAATTTTTTTAGTTTTTATTCTTGTCAGCCCTCTATAGAGACCTGCCGCCTACTATAGTGGAATGATGTCAGCCCAAGTCAAATTTCAAATTCCAAAAATTTTCATGGTGTCACTTAAAATTAATTTGATAGCGTATTTTAATAATTCTCGAGATCCCACCCCAAACTCAACCCGACCACTATGTGGTCCCAACCAAGGGTTCTACTAGACCAAACTCAACATTCTAAAGCTAACGACGCTAAAGAAAATCCCATCCAAACCTACTTGCCAAGGATGTTGACCGAAGACAAACCTTTCCAAATAAAAGCTCCAAAATAGCAAATCTCACATGTTTATTGCCTTTATTTCATATAAGGGTCAAATGCAAGTGTCATGTACATGGATGCATGTCAATCACAGTCAAACAAGTCACAACACATTCATATAACATAAACTAATTAGTTAAGTGCCCATCACATTACAATTGTACTAACCAGAACATCAGCCAGTTCAAGTCCAAGGCCTCAGACCCATAATCACAATAACAGAATAAAAGTTAAGTGTCGGGATAAACACACAATTTTACTAAAAGAAGACAACACATCAAAATTAAGTTTCAAACCACCTAAACGTACTTTTGTCACGACCTGAGTCTACACCCTGGACGTGGCCGGCACTCTAGAACCATTGTTGGTCCCCGAGCGAACCATCATCCTGGTTGACTACAAGCGGAAGACTAACTTAAGCATGCAAAAGCTTAAAACTGAATAAAATTCAATAAACTCAACTTTTCAAAACTTTGACTCAAATGAACAACTTAGAATAAAAATAATATATTCAACTCGCCATAAAATAGGCACTTAAGACTTTCAAAAAATTAATAAAATAAATGAATAATACAGGCTTCTAAACTATACTGACTATCTATAAAGCCTCTAACTGATAACGATGGAAGTCGGGACAAGACCCACGACATCTTGACTAAACTGAAAAGTAAATGAAATCCTCTGGAAGCAAGGAGGCTCACCATAGCTAACTCGAACTCTCGGATGTATCAACGAAGCTCCTGTTGATGATCCTGAATACCTGTGTCTGCATCATGAGAAGATGCAGGCCAAATGGCTCAATACGTGGAATGTACGAACATGTAAGAGGAATTCAAAATCAAAACATAAGCTTGAAACTTGATAAAAAGGAAACATACTTACGTATTTTCAATCTTGCTCAACTCAAGGAATACTTCAAACTTACTCAACTCAGAAGTACTCGAGGATAAGATACTCAACTTCAAAGATATAATACTCGACTTGAAATACTCAACTCTGGATACTCAACTCATGAATATTTAACTGAACTCATTTCATTATAAAGTAGTTCAAAACAAGTGCAATATAAAGAAAAGGAAAACTGTTTAAAACATGCTGTCAACTCATAATCATAAATTCATAAAAGACATACCATGCTCCCTCTCAAAGTCTACTTGTGCAATGCATGAATGAAGTCCCATACCCCCATTCATACTAAGAAGAACCCCTTGAGGAACCATGAAATTACTGTTGTGGGAGTTTCTCTAACCGACAATGCAACAGCACTTAAGAGCTATAGTGATGATACATCGATCTACCTCACGCTGCCAGCACATCCTATACCCGGCCAAAGGTATAAGACCTAGACTACTAAGTGGATCCCCTAGTCTATGCGAAAAGGATTCATCTAAAAAGTATGACCCATTTCTACCCATGATGGCTACATGATTTATGAGGGCTGATAGTTGTATGAACTCTTCCCCATATCGATGCTCAATACTACTCCTAAAAATATACTTAGCTCATATGTTTTAAAACAACTTCTTTCTTTGGTTTGAGATAATTACTCAAAAACTTAGCTTAAAATCTCTCTTGGAATCAATGTTCCCTTTCTTAATCAAAACTCTTTTGGAAATCTCAATTTCCTCTCATCCGAAATGTGAAAACATTTACTCTTGGGAATACTTAGTTCCCATATATCATTTTAAAGAAAATGAACTTTACTCTTATTCTTTACTCAACTCATAGATTAAGTCTTAAAAATAGATTTTAAACTTTTGTAAAAGACTTCTTAAAATATGGTTCATGCCGAATTATGGACGAGAACGACTCAATGCAAGGTTTTCAATAACCATAGGTAGAACTCAATACTTGGAACTCAAGAACTTCAATGATACTACTCATCTCAAGATTTTTCGACTTATAGTGTTCATGCGGAATTATGGGCATGAAATTTTGAACTCAAGTTCTCAAAGATGCTTCTCAAGAGGGATTAGGAACTCAACACTTAAAGGCTTAGAACTTGAATATACCACTTCTCTGAAAGATGCTCAACTTACGAAGTTCATGCAAAATTATGGGCATGAAACAACTCGACTCGATGGTCTACATAATTATATGAAACTCATGTATATGTCTTTTCTTATCCTCTGACTTACTTCCTTTAAACTTAGCTCAAATCGATAGTTGATCTCAAAGACTTTCTTGGACTCTACTCTTAACTCTCTCTCTTGAATTTGAATTATGAATTCAAGAGTTATAGTTCATGATAAGAAAGATCTCATGATGATGACAATGTAGACTCATGAATACATTATTCTCACTTTCATACTCACTTGCTCGAGTCTTTAAACAAGTTATTAGAATTTGTAGAAGACTCCTCCAAAAGAAAAAAAGGGATTTTCTGAAAAATGTTCGAAAGAACTCCCAATACTTGACTCTCAACTTTACCTTGAATGTGATTTATGAATTCAAGGTTGTGATTTATGATAGGAAAGGTCTCATGATGTTTAGGAATGATTTTAGATAGATAAACATGAGAAACAGTTGAAAAACACTGTCTAGGGAGCGAGTCCGCGACACGGAGAGGATTTAAAATGTTTGCTGGAAATATAATTTTTGAAATAGTAGAGTCAGCGACCTCTCCACGACGCGGACAAAAAATTTTCACCCTGAAGGAACAGGTCCGCGACGCGGACCTGGTACTTGTTCCTTGTCCGACTTTTTCTTCCTCGCTTTCTAACCCCAATTTGCCTAGAATCGAACGGTTTCTTCCCCAATCACTTGGATTCGATTACTTAACATAAGTACACTCTAATCTACTCAATACATCCCTCAAACACTCACTTACATCTCAAGAAATCATCAAATCTCCAACACAACAAGATTTTGAATGAACTTCAAGTATACCTATCAAGAACTCATCAAGAACTCTAATCTTTCAACTTCAAGAATGAAATGTGTGCTGAAAATAACATGATTGGCATGTGGGTGAACAAACCCAGCACTATGGAAGCTTACATACCTCTTAGGGATCAAAACCATGGTGAAAATCCGCAACAACACGCAAGAATCTCGACGAACGCTTGATCCTCTCCTCTTTTCTCCTCTTTTCTCTTCTTTTCTCTTCTTGAACTCTCAACTAAAACCCTAGGCGTATGTTAGGATTACAAAACTGAACCTAATAGGATTAGACCCCTAAAACTTTACTAAAAACGAATTAAATGTTATTGGGTAAGGAAAAGACCAAAATACCTCTCACTATTTTTGGGTAGCTTTCCTTAACTGGACAGTCTAACTTCAAAAGACCATATCTCACTCATTTGAACTCGAAACTGAGCAAACTCGGTGGCGTTGGAAAGATAATTTGAATACCTTTCCTAAGGTATCTGGTAGAACACCTAAATATTCCTGAGCTGGCAGTTATGGTCGTTTGTAGTCGACCTAAAACTCATACTTAGCTTAACTTGCAAAATTTCTGATTTTTTTATTTCCAATTCGATTCTTTTTGGAACTCAAGGTGCTACGTCTAGTGACCTTAACACTCAAGAAATTTTAAATTCCTTGCAAAAATCTCACTCACTACAAAGAAGGGTTCGAGTCTTAGTTCAAAAATTTTCTGGGGTGTTACAATATCTCCCCCTTGGGATCATTCGTCCTCTGGACTGGGTATGGAATAGGTTACTCTTAGTAAGGTATGAGTCTAATGGTCTACTCTTACTATATTCAAGTTTAATCCAAATCCTTAAGTTCGGATTCTATACTTCTCTATAGGGAATCTCATCTCAAACTATTACTCGTTACCACCACATTCAATCTTAGTACTGTAACAACTCCATGGACTCCTACTAACCAGCTCCTTAAGAAATTCTCAACACTTGACCTGATTTCTCATCTTATCGTCTCCCCTTTAGGTCTAAAACTAACACTTGAAGGATTTGGACCTATTCCACATTAACAACTCAATTATGCTATCTAGGCACACATGGAAAATTATAACTTAATTGGAACCTCATCCGGTAACGTACCGTCTTGGAACACCTCTTAATGCTCTTGCTACCCTTGTGACTTAGCCACACTTGACTGCCCTTGTCTAAACGTTAGGGTTTCTCACTTGTACCACTCATATCTATTGCAGCTAATCACCTCGATTTCTTCAAGTCGTCTAGATCAAATCTTAAGACTAACATCATCACCCTCATATTGCCATTCCTTTTATCATGACACTCATCTCAAATTCAAGGTTAATATTTATGACTAAACCCGAATATCAATATGATTGCTCGGTTACTATACTAACTTACAACTACTAGTACAAATTCAGAAACACTTGTTCACTAGGACCTTATGAAAAATAGTCAATCCTTACCTCTTAGTCTTCATACTTACAATTACTATCACATTTGACTTCGCAACATAAGTACTATTCACTCATTCACTATATATCAATGCCTAATTAGTTCTATCACACTTTGAATATTATGGGCTTTCCCTCAAAATCATAATCCTAGCTTAGATCTATAACCTCATGCATACTCTTTCTCTTCTATTCAACACTTACACCTGGTCATTTCCTACACAACGACACTTCATCACCAAGTCCTTTCTAACTACAACACACTCTACCTCCTATGGTGGAATCTTCACAACTCATCGCTTCTTAGTCTACCCATAAGGTAAAACTCCTTATCAATAACTTACTGGGCGCATGACTATAGTAATACGGCTCTTCAAAACGCTATCTCCATTTCTCGAATTACTAAACCTCTACATACTTTCCTCTAACTCTAGGCTCTTTCACTATTACTGCTCACGATCTCGTAACTCATGCTACCTTTTCGGGTGAAAATCATACCCAAGCTCTAAACATAACTCCTCATAAGGATCTCAAAAGAAACAAGGCTAAGGAAAAGAGTACAACTCACTTTTAGCTCAAATGGACAATTCAAATGAATATGGGTGCATTCCTCTGAAACTGAACCCTTAACTTACTCTTGGACTTCTCTTATGCCCCTCTGGAGTCTCATGACTTCCTCAAAACTCTTGCTAAGAACAACTCATCGACAAAGAACTGACTCTGCTTTTCAACCACCTCTAGTATGATGGGTAGTCGAATGATTCTGAGAAACGCATGAGTTAGAATAAGTCTCTATGACATAGCTCTATTGCACGATTAAGAGTATGAAAGAATGACAACTTTTCTTAAATGTCTGCAGTCCCTCATTTATAGAAGTGGAGCACTCTCAACCATAAACAAGATCCTACTTGACACGACTTCATACACACCCTAGGACATTTGAACTATGTGCTCTGATACCAAGTTTGTCACTACCCGAGTCTACACCCTGGACGTGGCCGGCACTCAAGAACCATTGCTGGTCCCCAAGCGAACCATCATCCTGGCTGACTACAAGAGGAAGACTAACTTAAGCATGCAAAAGCTTAAAACTGAATAAAATTCAATAAACTCAACTTTTCAAAACTTTAACTCAAATGAACAACTTAGAATAAAAATAATATATTCAACTCGCCATAAAATAGGCACTTAAGTCTTTAAAACATTTAATAAAATAAATGAATAATACAGACTTCTCAACTATACTGTCTATCTATAAAGCCACTAAATGATAACAATAGAAGTTAGGACAAGACCCACGACATCCTGACTGAACTGAAAAGTAAATGAAATTCTCCGAAAGCAAGGAGGCTCACCATAGCTAACTCGAACTCTCGGATGTATCAATAAACCTCTTGTTGATGATCCTGAATACCTGTATCTGCATCATGCGAAGATGCGGGAAAAATGGCTCCGTACGTGGAATGTACGAGCATGTAAGAGGAATTCTAAAGCATAACCTAAGTTTGAAACTTGATAAAAAGGAAACATACTAACATCTTTTCAATCTTGCTTAACTCAAAGAATACTAAAGGATACTCAAAACTACTCAAACTTACTCAACTCAGAAGTACTCAAGGATAAGATACTCAAATTCAAAGATATAATACTCGACTTGAAATACTCAACTCTGGATACTCAACTCATGAATACTTAACTGAACTCATTTCATTATAAAGCAGTTTAAAACAAGTGCAATATAAAGTAAAGGAAAACTGTTTAAAACATGATGTCAACTCATAATCATAAAATCATAAAAGACATACCATGATCCCTCTCAAAGTCTACTTGTGCGATGCATGAATGAAGTCCCATAACCCCATTCATACTAAGAAGAACCCCTTGAGGAACCATGCAATTACTGTTGTGGGAGTTTCTCTAACAGACAACCTTCACTTAAGAGTTATAGTGATGATATATTGATCTACCTCACGCTGCCAGCGCATCCTATACCCGGCCAAAGGTATAGGACCTGAACTACTAAGTGGATCCACTAGTCTATGCGAAAATGATTCATCTAAAAAGTATGACTCTTTTCTACCCATGATGGCTACATGGTTTATGAGGGCTGATAGTTGTATGAACTATTCCTCATATCGGTGCTCAATACTACTCCCAAAAATATACTTAGTACATATGTTTTAAAACAACTTATTTCTTTGGTTTGAGATAATTATTCAAAAACTTAGCTTAAAATCTCTCTTGGAATCAATGTTCCCTTTCTTGCTCAAAACTCTTTTGGAAATCTCAGTTTCCACTCTTCTTAAATGTGAAAACGTTTACTCTTGGGAATACTTAGTTCCCATATATCATTTTAAAGAAAATGAACTTTACTCTTACTCTTTACTCAACTCAAAGCTTAAGTCTTAAAACAAAGTTTAAACGTTTGGAAAATACTTCTTAAAATATGGTTCATGCCAAATTATAGACGAGAACGACTCAATGTAAGGTTTTCAATAACCATAGGTAGAACTCAATACTTGGAACTCAAGAACTTCAATGATACTACTCATCTCAAGATTTTTTGACTTATAGTGTTCATGCGGAATTATGTGCATGAAATATTCAACTCAAGTACTCAAAGATGCTTCTCAAGAGGGATTAGGAACTCAACACTTAAAGGCTTAGAACTTGAATATACCACTTCTCTGAAAGATGCTCAACTTACGAAGTTCATGAGAAATTATGGGCATGAAACAACTCGACTTGATGGTCTACATAACTATATGGAACTCATGTATACGACTCTTCTTAACCTCTGACTTAGTTCCTCAAAACTTAGCTCAAATCGATAGTTGATCTCAAAGGATTCACAATTGAACTCAAAGACTCTCTTGGACTCTAATCTTAACTCTCTCTCTTGAATTTGAATAATGAATTCAAGAGTTATAGTTCATGATAAGAAAGATCTCATGATGACAAGGTAGACTCATGACTACATTAGTCTCACTCTCATACTCACTTGCTCGAGTCTTGAAACAAGTTATTAGAATTTGAAGAAAACTCCTCAAAAAGACAAAAAGGGATTTTCTGAAAATGTTCGAAAGAACTCCCAATACTTGACTCTCAACTCTACCTTGAATGTAATATATAAATTCAAGGTTGTGATTTGTGATAGGAAAGGTCTCATGATGTTTAGGAATGATTTTAGATAGCTAAACATGAGAAACGGTTGAAAAACACTGTCTAAGGAGCAAATTCGCAACGCGGAGATAATTTAAAATGTTTGCTCGAAATAATTTTAGAAACAGTAGGGTCCGCAACGCGGGGAGAAAATTTTCACCCTGAAGGAGCAGGTCCGCAACGCAGACCTGGTACCTGTTCCTTGTCCGACTTTTTCTTCCTCACTTTCTAACCCCAATTCGCCTAGAATCGAACTGTTTCTTCCCCAATCACTTGGATTCGATTACTTAACATAAGTACACTCTAATCTACTCAATACATCCCTCAAACACTCACTTACATCTCAAGAAATCATCAAAACCCCAACACAACTAGATTTAGAATGAACTTCAAGAACACCTATCAAGAACTCATCAAGAACTCTAATCTTTCAACTTCAAGAATGAAATTTGCGCTGAAAATAACATGATTGGCGTGTGGGTGAACAAACCCAGCACTATGGAAGCTTACATACCTCTTAGGGATCAAAACCATGGTGAAAATCTGCAACAACACGCAAGAATCTCGACGAACGCTTGGTCCTCTCCTCTTTTCTCCTCTTTTCTCTTCTTTTCTCTTCTTGAACTCTCAACTAAAACCCTAGGTGTATATTAGGATTACAAAACTGAACCTAATAGTATTAGACCCCTAAAATATTACTAAAAATGAATTAAATCTGATTGGGTAAGGAAAAGACCAAAATACCCCTCACTATTTTCGGCTAACTTTCCTTAACTGAACATCCTAACTTCAAAAGGTCATATCTCACTTATCCAATCTCGAAACTGAGCAAACTCGGTGGTGTTGGAAAGTAATTCGAAGACCTTTCCTAAGGTATCTGGTAGAACACCTAAATATTACTGACCTGGGAGTTATGGTCGTTTGAAGTCGACATAAAACTCATACTTATCTTAACTTGCAAGATTTCAGATTTTGCTATTTCTAATTCGATTCGTTTTGGAACTCAAGGTGCTACGTCTAGTGACCTTAACACTCAAGAAATTTTAAATTCCTTGCAAAAATCTCACTCACTACAAATCAGGATTCGAGCCTTAGTTCAAAAATTTTCTAGGGGTGTTACAACTTCTAAGGATTCTATATTAACCAAGCTAAAACTAAAGACAACCTAAAACAGAGGCTTTAAGGCTAATATACTGGTCTATATCTCAAAAATGGCCAAACTATGACTACGGATCATACAAGAATATAAGTTTTCCCTACAATATTCCTAACAATCATGCAACCCAATTTATATAGAAACTAACTAAGCTAAGTCTAAAGAAGGAAATTATAACCTACCTCAAAGTCAAAATCATACTCAAACGACTAGTGAGCATTTCCCTTTTGAAAAGTCGTAGAATGATGCCACACTATCAAAAATAGCAATTAAATGTTAGTACGAGACTAATAATGCCAATATCAATTTTGAAATATTCTGATCGGATATTAGGTTGAAAATTGACCCTCAAAGCTTGACAACGAAATTTAAAACTAACTTTGTTATTATGTTTTCGTTGAGGTGAGGATCACATGTCCAAAAGTTGGGAAAATACGAGAGTGTAATTAGACCTCAAATTGTCCAAAAACTACACGTCACAGAATTTGAAAATTAAAGAATCAAGGTCCAAATCAAGAATTAAAACTGGAAATGGAGCTAGAATAAGCAATAGGAAATAAGGAAAAAGAGATTTACCTTAGAATAAGGTGATATGGTTGAGAAATGAGCTCTAACACCTAAGATTGAGCTCTCATAAATAGAAATTTAACCATAGAGAAATGAGACAAGAGAGAGATATAATACTCAATGATCGTCACCCTGGCGGATCAATCGTCGCAAAGTGACCTATCATTGAACCAGAGAAGGAGTCGTTGGAGTGGAGGTCAACACTAACCTCCAACTCTATGGGAGCAAGCCAAATCTCACAAGAGTGGGCTTACCAGAATGGCAAAAGTCTTGTGGATACGGGCTTGCAGGAGCAGACAAGCCTCGTAGGAGAGGCCAAAGGCTTAGTTAGCAGGTTTTGCTGGCACGACTCACACTTCACACGAGCGACATCACCAAAGTGAGCCAAACCTCACAGGAACAACTGTATTAGTAGATGTTGCACCAGTAATTAGAACTAAAATTTACATGTCCTGAGTCAATCAGGGTTCAACAAATTAAAACTAGATATGTTATCCAATCAAAGACGACATTCTGGACTCAATGGAATTGAAGAAATGGTCAATGGAGGTCGTCTCAATGAAATGTTGATAAAAGTCCACACTACAATAAAACAACCGAAAATAACTAATCAAACAAGCAACCCAATCTCAACCTAGATCAAACTCGACATTTCAAAACTCACTGTACTGATAGAAATATCATACGAGCTTGTTTACCCGAAGTCAACCATTTCCATATAAAAGCTCCAAATGAGGAAAACTCACCCAAAGCTCTCCTGACCACCTCAAGAAGAGTGTCATCCATCCTAACAACTAAAAAACACAACATCAAGATATAGGAAGGGGAAAATGGAAATAAACACAAAATCGAGCAAATGACCTTTAGGGTAATAACAAGATACATTTGTGGTTTCATAACAAATTGAGCCACTATTTATTTGCTTAGAGAGACTTGAATTATGTTAAGAATTGCTTTTCGGGCCATTACAGTTTAGATTTTCAAAAGGCCGATAATTCAATTTTTTTTTCATAATTCTTATTCCAAAAAGGAAGATACATTTATTTTGTGTCTAGAACGAGTGTCCTTATCTTGTTGTTACTATGTTTTGTTGTACCAAGAATGTTAATTTCAACATCTCATCAAATTGGTTTAGCTTTGAGCTTCCTAAACATTCCACAATTTGGCATGAAGTTCAATTTTTTTTCCATCAATGGGAAAATTGTTCATAAGTTTTTGAATAAAACTTATGAAATTTATAGGAAAGCTTAAGAAAGCACGTCCCATTTTTGTCGGTTCTTCATTCTGCATCTAATTAGATAAATGATAAAGAAATGATGGCATTTCTATTTTTTTTACTGAATCACACGAAATTTTACCGGACCTCAGCATTGGTAGGGACCCTGAGAGCTGCCTTCGCTTTTGGCGTTCCTTCGTAGATCTCCAGATTTCACCCCTACACACGAAATTCCACTCTTCTCTGTCTCACCGAAAGGTACAAAATAAATCAGATTGATAAAAGTACCATGTGAAATCTTCGGCTTTTCCCCTTCCTCGATCCCTATCCCAAGAGTAGGTTTTGGCTTGCCCTCTCCTTACAGTCAAGTGGACCTCCGTCACCCCATAATGAAATGGGTGATCTCATAGTTCTTGGTCTGTGAAGTCGTTAGCTATAACACTGCACGGGTCGATACGCACAACGCCTAGTATCCATCGTTTACGACTAGGACTACTGGGATATCTAATCCCATTTGCTCACCTAGCTTCAAATATTTCGAGTAAGGAGACGGGACGGGTTTGATAGTTAGAGTTCTATTTCTAGGAAGGAAGAGACTATCGGGAAGCTCACACTCGGCCGGGCTCAAAGCAGAGGGTAGAAATTGATATATCCAGAAAAGATTTTCAGTTCAATTCATTCTTTTTTCTCTCCACCCCATTTGAAGAGGAGGTGGGTGCCCTATAAGTTGTCCACCCTTAATTCCATTTGTTCAAAGTCCTTTACATTTGGATAAATGATGAAATATATAAAATTATGGAGATTTTTGATAAACAATATGGTTAAATTTAGAAGGTTATATGCAATTATTTCATTTAGATGGAACAATACCACAGTTAGATTTAGAAAGGTCTAGTACAATTAATTCAATAGATTAAACGATATAATGTTAGACACTAATGTAAGTTCTACATTGTTATATCAATACCCTTATCTTTTTACTAGTTAGGTTTAGTTTCCGTAATGTTCAGAATCATTCACGGATTTCTTATCTGTGCTTTTCTGGTGTTTGCAGAAATTGAATAGCGCATTAATTCATGAAATCCATAAAACAAATATAATCAAACGTATAGTTTCACACTTAATCTGACTTGCCTTTCGGCTTTATTTCTATGTAATAGTACCCTTTTTTCTTTGAATGTATTATTTTCTCCTTTCCAGTTTGTAGCTTATGTGACGTGCATTTTTGTAATGATCGTATTCTAGGGTTTGAAGAGTCAAATATAGTTCTTCTCTACAGTATTTATGTGAATAAACTTCATGCAATAACTATGTCATTGAGTGTTTCTCCTTTTATGTGAATAAACTTCATGCATTAACTATGTTATCGAGTGTTTCTCCTTTTATGTGAATAAACTCATGTAAGAACTAGGTCATGTAAAGTTTGCTTATTTTCTACCTGTCTAAGTTGTAGCAAATGAAATGTAATAAAGATGAAGATGTTACAACTAGAGAAATTGTTGAGTAAAAAATTAACCGAGAAGGACATTGCTAGAGCTCAAAAATTTGCTTTGAAGGCTCATAATTTGTTTCTAGACTTTGATGGTATTTCTAAATTCATCAAGATTATCAATGTTTATTGTTCTCTTAAAAAAAAAAGACTACTGGTGAAGCGGATAATCACGGTATCCTTTTTGTAGAGTCCTCGGCTGATGATGAAACAATAAAAAAACATTGCAGAAGACTTGGTCAAACTCTTCATTATGATAACAATCTATATGTTAGGGGAAAGGGGTGCTTAAGATTATATTTGGAGCAAGGAGGTTGTTGTCTAATAGAACCAAAAGAATGACGTATGACAATAAGAATGGATCTTCTGCTTCACGTGTGAAGCTTCTTACACCAAAAGAAGCTATGAGTGCACTGAACTAGGAGGCTTTTCTGAAGAAAAGAAATTTGTTCATTAAAACTAATGCATGTTTTGTTCCTGATTCAAAAGTTGATAGGTATGCATGGCTAGGTGTTCAAGATAGTTGTCCAATTTAGAAATTTGCAATATGTTGGAAAATAAGGCTAGGATGGTGATCAACAAGAAGCTTAGAGAAAATAGCACAACTTCTCCAACTTCATCTAAGACGAAAAAGAAGCGGAAAAGAAGAACTAACTTTGTTTGTATGTAGTGCTCCTATTCACTTTGAACCAGAGGTTAAGTCAATGGCGGTTCCTGATTTGGACTTTCATAATTTTGACAAGTGTATAATTTCTTCCCATTTGCCTTATTTTTTACTTGTCAAAATTATGGAAGTCTGAATCAGCAATATTCATTGACTTAACTTCTAGTTCTAAATCAACAGGAGCACTAAAGATAGGCGAAGTTTGTTTCTTCTTTTCCATATCTTTTTCCTTCTTAGATGAAGTTGGAAAAGTTATGCTTTATTCTATAAGTTTCTTATTGATCTCCATCCTAGCCTTATTCGACAGAATATTGCGAATTTCTAAATTGGATGATTCTCTTGAACTCCTAGATGCGCCACTCTTTTTAATAGCCTATCATCTTTTGAACAAGTGAAAACTGAATAAAACATAAAGCATGCATTAGTTTTCGCAAATGAATTACTTTTCTTCAAAAATGTCTCCCAGTACAATGCACTCATAACTTCTTATGATGTAAGAAGCTTCATTCCGGAAGCAGAAGATCCATATTTATTTTCCTACATCATTCTTTTGGTTCTATTAGACAAATAACCCGGAGCTTTAGATATAATCTTAAGAGTCCTGCATCTGTTCCCAACAAATTGATTTATATTAGGTTAAGAGCTTGAGCAAGCCTTGTGTAATATTTAATTATTGTTTCATCATCAGTTGAGGGCCCTACAGAAAGGACACCATAAAAATCCACTTCCACATTAGTCTTCTTCTTTTCATGAGCAACATAAACATTGATAATCTACCGAAACTGAGAATTACCATCAGAGGCTGGAAACCTATTTTGAGCCTTGAAAGCAAAATTTTGAGCTCCAATAATGTCCTTCTTGGTTTATTTCTGCTCACCAATTTATTTGGCCTTAACAACTCCATCTTTGTTACATACCATTTGCCTACAATTTTGGTAGGATGCAAATAAGCAAACTTTATTGTCTCCTTCATATTAACCAGAAAATGGACCAACACTCAACAACTTGGTTATTAGGTGAAGATTATTTACATAAATACTGCAAATTAGAAATATCTTTGATTATCCAAACCTTAGTATACAAACTTTACAAAAATACAAGTCACCGAACTAAAAACTTGAAAGCCTGAAATAATACCATAATAGAAAAAAGGTTTCTTGTTATCAAAGCTACAACTTAAAGATAGAAATGTAACACCCCAGATTTCGAACAAACGAATACTCAACACTTTGCATTTAAAAGTCATCCCTAATCATACTTCTAATGAGGCTTTCCATGATTCGTGGATTATCCTACAAACCTTCGAATGTACCCATAGAAAAGATTCAGAGAGTACAACATTGTCCCAAGTTCCAAGACTTGAAAATTTGGGTCTTAATTTATGTATGACCCTTACTTAGGGACTGTGGAATTGGATCAGAGGTGATGGAAAACTCCTAAGTTCCATAGAATCATTCTATTAGATATGGAATGGCCTCGTAGATTCAAACCTCAAAGAAGACAAAAATGTCTAAGTTTCACGATGGCATTCCACGAGCCGTGGATAATTCCTTTAGCTATGGAGTAGCCTTGTGGATTTATGCAATAATGGATTAAGAATCTTAGGAAGGGTGTAATGTGTGCTTAAATGATTGTACTTAACCATTAAGTTGGTTAAGTTGTCATTTAAGATAATAGTTTAATTTTGTTCAGTTTAGTCTAATAGGCTTTAAAGTTAATTTATGTTATTACCCAAATTTCCTGATATGTTTGAGGATTGGACACTTGAGGTCCAATGCTCATAATAATGTTTTGTTCGGTCTCCAAGGCATGTCTTGGCTAGTTAAGTATTGACAGTTTCCTTGCTGTAGACTATTGTTTAGCTAAATAGAGAATAACTTTTCTCTTACTTTGTTTCTTTTATTTTCTTAGCTTATCTCTTTAATGTTCATTACTGTTCCATTGTTTTTCATTGTTTTCCTTAGCTTAACTATATCATTCGATATCAGAGCAATCTCTTAAGCTATGTGGGTAGAAAAATGGCTGAAGGAAGAGAAATCAAGGATATGCTTGAGAGAATGACCATGGATTTGGCTAACTTCTCGGTCAGGCTGAATCAAATAAAAGACCAACATGGGAAATATTTTGCTGAACTTAAAAAATCCTTAAAATTTGTGAAGAGGGGAGATAAGGGTAAAAATGTTGAGGGAAATGAAGGAAATGGTGAGATCTATTCCCTTTTTGGACAATCCATGGCTTGGGTTTTTGCATCACACAGGATGAACACATACTATGGTTACACTTGGTGGATATCAATTTGGAATGGGGTCTTTACCCCAGTTTCAAACACAAGTAGGAGGGCATATGCATCAAAACCCATCTTGCTATGGGGGTAGGATCTGGAGGGCATCTTGGGCTAGAAACTTCAGCTCCATACCAGATGCCTACTGGTGCACCAACTTAGATACCTTTGGAGGGTTTCATAGCCATACACCAGCAGAGGCTTTGGAAGATGAGCAAACTAGCCTAACTTTCAGGGTCACTTCCTCCACCCTATGTCTATGCTTTCCAAGATAGAGTTTCAAGGTTCAATACAGATCTAAGATCTTGGATATATAAGGTGGACCAGTTATTTTCCCTGGATGAGATACCTCCAAACCAGAAGGTAAGAGTTGTTTCATTGTATTTTGATGGTCTAGCTATAGAATGGAACCTAGCTTACCTCAAGAGTAGGTACCACCTACCATATCCTACTTGGGATAAATATATGTATGCTCTCATGGACAACTTTGTGGCTGAGTTTGAGGATCCTATGTCTGAACTTAAGATGGTTAAAATACTGGATTTGTCAAGGATTATCAAAATGAGTTTGATAAGATCAAGACTAGGCTAGCAATCCTTCCGAAATATGCTATAAGTGGTTTCATTACTGTTCGAGATCTGAGATAGGTCTCACCGTTAAAAACCACAAACCATTTTTTCAGCCTCAAGCTTACCAATTGGCTAGAAATACTGAATCTCAAGTTCATTCTCAACTTAAGCTTACTAGATTCCCTTCCTCTATTAGTGGCTCTTACTAAAAAAGAGTAACTCATACAATTCCTTGTCAAGAGGGGCTGGATCCAGAAAGGACTATGACCAGGGTAAGAGGGAAACACCTCTGAATTTGAACAAGAACAATAGCAAGAGATTATCATCTCCTGAGATGAATGAAAGAAGACAAAAGGGATTGTGCTTTTTTGTGATGAGAAGTTCTTCCCTCGGAACAAATATGGAGGACCAAAGTCCCTGTATCTAATGTAGATAGAAGATGAGGGGAGGAGCATGAAGATGAAGAGGTGGTAATAGAGGACCCAAAGCAAGAAAAAGAGGAAGATAAATGAGAAGTTTGTGCAATTTCAATGCATGCACTACATGGGCTTTCTACCTACCACACTTTAAGAGTGGAGGGGTATTTCCGGAAGAGACCACTGTATATTTTCATTGATCCTGGTAGTTCCTATAAATTCATAGAGGAAGGTTTAGCAAGGGAACTCCAAGGAGATATTCAAGCTATGAGAACTCATGCCATCAATGTAGCAGATGGTCATGATAGACATATTAATGAGTTGTGCAAATCATTTCTTGGATGATGCAGGGCATGGTGTATATAATTGACTTCTTATTAATACCCCTTAGGTCTTGTGATTTAATATTGGGAGTACAATGCTTGTTTCTTTTGGTGAAGTGATGATGAACTTTCACGAGCTGACACTAGGCTACACTTATCAAGGACATGATTGCATGTTAAAGAGATCGTTGTAAGAAAGGCAAAGACTGTGGAAGCAAAGAGGTTGGATAAAATGCCTAAATGAGAGGGTCAACTATTCAGGATCAAAGTAACACCAGTAAAAGAAGAGGTGAAGAAGAAATCAGTAGTGACATATGTCATCTTGTCCATCACTAAAAAATATCCTCAGTTGTTTGTTGATCCAAAAGGGTTACCACCCTCTAGAGTACCATTTGATCACAAAATCCCTCTGGAGTCTAGGAATAATCTTGTGAACTTAAGGCCCTACATGTATTCATTAGCACATAAGGATGTTATTGAGAAATTGATAACAAAAATGCTTGATCAAGGCATTATACAACCTAGCTAGTTCCAGTCGATATGTTTCACCAGTTGTGCTGGTTGGCAAAAGGATGGGAGTTGGAGGTTATGTGTGGATCATAGAGGTCTCAATAAGGCAACAGTTAAGGACAAATTCCCAGTCCCTGTTATAAAAGAACTGGGGGAGGAATTAGGTGGCTCTAACATTTATTCTAAGATAGATTTAAAAGTAGACTATCATCAAATAAGGGTGGCTAGAGAAGACATTGTTAAGACAACTTTCAGAACCCATGCATGCCATTATGAGTATTTGATAATGCCCTTTTGGCTATCCAATGCTCCATCCTGCTTCCAAAGTCTGATGAACCATGTGTTTAAAGAGCACCTCAGGAAGTTCATATTAGTCTTCTTTTATAATATTCTAGTGTTCAGTAAAAGTTTAACTAAGCACCTGGTTCATATCAAAATGACCTTTGAATTACTAATGAAACACAAGTTGTGTGTGAGGCAAGCCAAATGCTATTTTAGGGCCAGTAAGGTTGAGTACTTGGGGCATATTATATTTTCTAAAGGGGTGGCAACTGATCCCTAAAAGACCAATGTTGTCAAACAATGGCCACTATCTAAGAACTTGAGAGAACTTACATATTTTCTAGGCTTGGCAGGTTATTACAGGAGGTTTATCAAACACTATAGGATGAACAACAAGCCGTTAACTGATCTATTGAAGAAAGATGGGTTCAAATGGTCTGAAGGAGCATGTCATGCTTTTGAAAGGTTGAAGGAAACACTAACTTTAGCACCTGGTTTAGCTCTACCAAGCAACTCTGTTGTGTTCAATGTGGAAACAGATGTATGTGACTATGGCATTGGAGTTGTACCGATGCAAGAAAGATATCCAATATCTCATCTCAGCAATGGGCTATTTATGAGGCACCAAGGGTTATTTGTGTATGATAAAGAACTATTGGTTTTGGTCCTAGATTTGACTAAATGGACACAGTACCTGGTGGAGAAGATATTCATTGTGAGAATTGATCAAAAGGCATTGAAGTTCTTACTAGATCAAAAGTTACATTATAGGTTCTCAGATGAACTGGAATGCTAAGTTGATGCAATTCAACTTTGAGATTGATTACAAGAAAGGAAGGGAGAAAAAGGCAACAAATTCCTTGTCTAGGATGCAACTAGAAGAGGTGACAACCATGGTTGTAATCCCTGAAATGACTGAATTGTTTGACAGGATCAAAAGTAGTTGGTATGAAGATCCTACTATCAAGTATATTTTGATCAAGGTGCAAGCAATCTCAAGAAGATGGGGTCAATGAATTCACTCTTGTGAACCAATAATTCATGGTTAAATTTAGAAGGTGATATGCAATTATTTAATTTGGATGGAACAATACCATATTATATTTAGAAAGGTCTAATACAGTTAATTTAATAGATTGAACGATATAATGTTAGACGCTATTATAAGTTCTCCATAGTTATATCAATACCCTTAACTTTTTAGTTTTTACTAGTAAGGTTTAGTTTCCATAAAGTTTAAAATCATTCATGGGGTCTTATATGTGCTTTTCTGGTGTTTGTGGAAACCGAATAGTGCATTAATTCATAAAATCCATAAAATAAATATAATCAAAGTTATAGTTTCACATTTAATCTGACTTGCCTTTCAGTTTTAGGCCATTGTTTTTTTGTATCTATATGCAGTAGTACCCTTTTTTCTTTGAATGTATTACTTTCGCCTTTCAAGTTTGTAGGTTTTGTGACGTGCATTTTGTAATAATTGTATTCTAGGGTTTGAAGAGTCAAAGATAGTTCTTCTCCACAGTTTTATGTGAATAAACTTCATGCAATAACTAGGTCATTGAGTGTTTCTCCATTTGTTGGTTAAGTTTGAGGAAGATAGTAAAGTTTGCTTATTTCTCAATTTATCGAGATTATCAATGTTACTTTGCTCATCAGAAGAAAAAGACTATTGGTGAAGTGGATTTTCACAGTATCCTTTCTTTCGAGTCCTCGGCTGATGATGAAACAATAAAAAAACATTTTAGAAGACTTGCTCAAGCTCTTCATTGTGATAAAAATGTATATGTTAGGGGCAAGGGGCACTTAAGATTGTATTTGAAGCAGGGAGGTTGTTTTCTGATAGAACCAAAAGAATGACGTATGACGATAAGCATGGATCTTCTGCTTCACGTGTGAAGCTTCTTACACCAGAAGAAGCTATGAGTGGACTGAAATGGGAGGCTTTTCTAAACAAAAGCAATTTGTTCATTAAAACTAATGCATGTTTTGTTCCATGTTCAGTATCCACTCGTACAAAAGTTGATAGGTTAATAAAAAGAGATGCATGGCTAGGTGTTCAAGATAGTTGTCCAATTTAGAAATTTGCAATATGTTGGAAAATAAGGCTAGGATGGTGATCAACAAGAAGCTTAGAGAAAATAGCACAACTTCTCCAACTTCATCTAAGACGAAAAAGAAGCGGAAAAGAAGAACTAACTTTGTTTGTATGTAGTGCTCCTATTCACTTTGAACCAGAGGTTAAGTCAATGGCGGTTCCTGATTTGGACTTTCATAATTTTGACAAGTGTATAATTTCTTCCCATTGGCAACATTTTATACTTGTCAAAATTAAGGAAGTTTGAATCAGAAATATACATTGATTTAAATTCTAGTTCTAAATCAACAGGAGCACTAAAGATAAGGCGAAGTTTGTTTCTTCTTTTT
The DNA here is from genome assembly GCA_029582585.1 of Solanum bukasovii. Lineage (NCBI taxonomy): Eukaryota > Viridiplantae > Streptophyta > Magnoliopsida > Solanales > Solanaceae > Solanum > Solanum bukasovii. The sequence goes on from JAJOOI010002897.1 coordinate 29,569, forward strand.
CCATATATTTTCCTTCTTAGATGAAGTTGGAAAAGTTGTTTCTACTTTTTATTGATCTCCATCCTAGCCTTATTCGCTTTCATATTGAGAATTTTTAAATTGTACAATTCTCCTAAACGCCTAGCCATTCCTTTCTTTTGTATTAGCCTATCATTTTTTGAACAAGTGGAAACTGAATCAAGAATAAAACATGCATTAGTTTTCACAAATGAATTACTTTTCTTCAAAAATGTCTCCCAGTACAATGCACTCATAACTTCTTATGATGTAAAAAGCTTCATTCTGGAAGCAGAAGATCCATGTTTATATTCCTAAATCATTCTTTTGGTTCTTTCAGACAACAAACTCGGAGCTTTAAATATAATCTTCAGAGTTTTCCTAACAAATTGATTTATATCAGGTTAAGAGCTTGAGCAAACCTTGTGTAATATTTTATTATTGTTTCATCATCAGCTGAGGACTCTACAGAAAGGCTACAAGAAAAATCTACTTCCACTTTAGTCTTCTTCTTCTCATGAGCAACATAAACATTGATAATCTACCGGAACTAAGAATTACCATCTGAGGCGGAAAACCTATTTTGAGCCTTCAAAGCAAATTTTTGAGCTCCAGCAATGTCCTTCTAGGTTAATTTCTGCTCACCAATTTATTTGGCCTTAACAAATTCATCTCTGTTACATTCCATTTGCCTACAATTTTGGTAGGATGCAAATAAGCAAACTTTATTGTCTCCTTCAAATTAACTAGAAAATGGAGCAACACTCAAAAACTTGGTTATTAGGTGAAGATTATTTAAATAAATACTGTAAATAAGAAATATCTTTGATTATTCAAACCTTAGAATACAAACTTTACAAAAATGCAATTCATCGAACTAAAAACTTGAAAGACAGAAATAATACCATAATAGAAAAAAGTTACTTGTTATCAAAGCTACGACTTAAACAAAAAATGTAACACCCCAGATTTCAAACAAACGAATACTTAACACTTGGCATTTAAAAATCAGCCCTAACCATACTTCCAAGACGGCCTTCCATGATTCGTGGATCATCCTTTGAGCCATGGATCATTCCATGAGCTATGGAATAGCTTGGTCGATTTACCAATTTTCATGAAATCCAAGGGTGGAAATCCTAAACATCAACATTTAACTTTGATTAGGGGAGTATGTCATATTAAATACTCATTTTCTCATATTATATGCTATCAACTCTCCAAACTCTAAACAAACCTCAAGGAAGACTAAGTTTAGGGTTCTAAGGTTCCAACCTAGATCCTCTTCGGAACTCTAACTCTTCCTGATATGTGTGACTATCATAATGAGGAACTTAGTTCGTCCTCACACCCCACATCTACAGTTTCAATTAACAAGATGTAAAGATAAGTTTCTTACTCCAATGACCATTATTTCGAATTTTTCTTTCTCTAATTAATTGTTAATTCTACTGTTGAAATTATTGTCCTTCTATTATTAGTGATCTTTGATTGATTAAGGGTTCATGCTTATAACACCACATGGTCCCTTCTTAGCTAAAGTTATTTGAAAACCTTGTCATATAATTTCTTATGCATTAATTTAATGAGTAAAGTATGTTATAAGTATTAAAGCAGTATTTTCAAAAGAGTTTCAAGAAAGTGCAATTTGCTTTAAGTGTATTAATTTTAGAAAGAAAGAAAATTCAATTGTAACTGAAGCATAATCAATTTTAAAGCATGTTTAGTCAGTTCTAATGAACCATGTTAAAAAAAGAGTCAAAGAAAAATATGTTTGGTTTTATTCTAAAGTGAGACATTTTTCCTAAAGTGAGACAACTTTAAAGCTATTGAGCACCAATGCATATTTTAGTATTAGTATTAAGCATCAAGTTGGATATAGGTTCAGATTATTCTAACTCTTGAATTACACTGTCAGCTGATGAATCCACAAATTGGACTCAATTATATTTTAATAGGAATTGTGTCCTCAAATTCTTATTTTATTTGAATATCTGATGAAAACTGTTAAGTTTCATGTATGTTAAGTTTTTAGAAAAGAATAGACACTACATCGTAAAAAGGAACGAAAAGAACGAAGAAATGAAGGCCTGAGGATCGCCGAGTCCATTTGGTGAGTCGCCGAAGGGTCTCACTTCGCCTTTTGTTCCAGTGTGCTGAGCTTTGAAGGAAAGGATCAAGTCAGCGGAAGAAAGGAGCAGTCGGCGCATCACCGAGAAGTTCTGCGAAGCAGTACTATGTTGCCCAATGACCCAGAGCACTACGATGCCGAAGGATGGTGCAAAACGGCGATGAACTACACCAAAGGGTGAATCGCTGAGTTGATCGGCGATTCTGACTAATGTCGCCGAATAGTCCGCTGCAGCACAGATTTTTGAAAACTATAAATACTCGTTGAGAGTTATAGCCTAGTATGAGATTTTTAGTTTGAAAAATAATTATTATAATTTTCATATAGAATAGTATTTTTTATTTTGCTTTTGAGTTTGAGAGGGTTTTGGAAACTTGAAGAAAAAGAGGGTTTCATCTCCAAGGATTTGGACTTCGGTCTCTTGATTTCTTTATTCTTGGCCTGTAACAAGACTTAAATTTTCATACCCATTTGAATGCAAGCTCATTTAGGTATAAATTTCTGTCTCTTGATGTGTGGCTAAAAACCCCCATTCTTGGGGTGTGATTTAGCGAATATGGGTTAATATTGTTGTTGGGTCTTGCTTGTTGATAGATTAAATGTAGTTTAATGGTGATTTCACCTAGTAGTTGTGGTCAAATTTAATGGGTTTTTAGTTGCAAATACAATTCACCAAGACTGCTAGACTAATGGCCTAAGGAATGGGTCGACATGAGGTTCAACCCGAGAGGGTCACCCCTAGTCCCATATCCTAACACTCAGCTCGAGAGAGTAAGTGTGCTAAGGCATAGGCTGGTCTTAATGCGGCAAGTGGGTGTCTGAGAGGAACCCATTTGAAATGGTGTAAGTTGCTCGAGAGAGAATTTATTCCCACGTATAGCTTAGCCTAGTCATTATTACTTTATAAATTCTCTATCGAAAGCATGTACCCAATAATTTAGATTAACCCATATTCCGGTCACATCCCAAGAATCCCCCTCTCATTGTTAGATTTTCTTGTCGATTTCGCTAATTTTAGCTTACTTGTGACAAAACCCCCTAATCGATATTTGACACTTTTGTGTCCCCCTTTTATTTACAATGTTTTTAATCGTTAGTATCTTTAGCTACGACTAGTTAGAACTAAATTTTATTTTTCTATAAATTCTCAAAACCACTCCCTTGGGACGATCCCAACCCTCGGTTGGGTTACTATATTATCGACGATTGTAGACACTTGAATCGGAAGTAGTGTCGTTGGTCATGATAAGCATCAAAATGGCCCGCTGCCGGGGAGTGGTGTTATTTGAATTTTTTTGGATTAGTAAAATTTTTGTTCTTTTTAGTTGTAGTCTACTCACTTAATTTTTAGTTTTGTCTAGCTTGTTTATGTGTTGAGACAGGAGCATGCGTATACATGATGGAGATGGTGAACCAATGGAGCACCTCCCAGTAAGAGTGCTGAGGTTTAGAGATAGCATCCTGACCTTCAAGAATCTAGAGGGAGAACTTCTTCATGAGTCGTGGCTGAAGTTTAAAACACTATTGATATAATTCCCAACTCATGAGATCCCCGATCTAGTTCTACTGGACAGTTTCTATAAGGGTCTAAATCCCAGAAACAGAGGATTAGTCGATCAACTTATCCCAGGTGGCCTTGGGAGATACTCATATAAAACCGCAGGCAAAATCCTTGACCTCGTGGCTAAAACCAACAAGGATATTGAAAAGGACCAGCAATTGATCATTTTGCTGGGTCAGATGGATGACTTAACCAAAAAGGTCGAGGAACTGGAGGTGTTGTCCAAGGAGAAGAGAAAATACATACCATTTACCGAGTAGTGAATACGTATGGACATTGAAAATAAACGTGTCAAAGACATGATATTAACCATTCTCCATAAGCTAAATGGGCAAGATAGAGTGTGCTAGAGGAGATTAAAGAAAATGTAGAAGTGCTAAATCAGATGAGCGGTTCTCACTCTATATCTATCCAGCTAATTGAAACTCTTTCGGGGTCATGTAATGCCTCATCTCCATCAGGCACAAAGCAGGGGGTTGCCAAATGATGTTTTGGCTAACCCCAAAAGTGAAGTTTAGATTTTAACTTGCATCGTGCCATGACTTTAACTAAGGCGCTATTTGAGAGGCAACCCAAAACCCTTAACTTCTTTAATAATGTTATTTTTGAAATAAAGGTGTTTTGATTTTGGTAGGATTAGGCATGAAAAGTTGGTAAAAAGGACAGGATGAATTACACAAGTTCAATTGGCGAATCGCCGACTAGATCGGTGACTTAGACAAAGACCGCCGTTTGGATCCTTACTTTGACTGAGGGTCTTGTAAGACTAGGCGAGGTAGGAGAACACTCGGCGGATCGCATAACAGCGGAGAAAATTCAACTAATGTCGCCAAATAGATGAGATCTGGATGGTTTTTATAAAGCTATGGGTCTTGACTTTCAACCTTTTTCATATTCTCTCACTCTCGATTTTCGCAAAATCGCACCTACCTAGTATTTTCAGAATTTTTGCACCTTGTAAGTATTCTAGCTTCTTTAGTAGTGCTTGGATCTGTACTAACCTGCTGCCTAACATCACAGTCTTGACTTAATTTGCCTAAAAGGTTGGCTCTCTAAACCCTGCACTCAATTGTGATATTTATACTCTCATTGCAGGTAATTTTATTCTATGTCGTGTGTTGTTCAATACGTTGCATTTAGGCCATTCGGCGTGCTGAGGCAAGCTCGCCGAAAGTTCCCTTGGTCACCCTTTGTCTACACCCCCAAACCTTTTTGCATTGTATCCCTCGACGGATAAAATACTGCTCGCCAAAGTAACTTGGCGACTCGCCGATCTATTCGGCGAGTTTTTCTGCAATCGTGCCCCTTTGAATTTAATTTTATTAACCTTTTCCGAATTCTTTGCCGAAATGGCTAGATCTAAAGTTGCAGGAAGACGCAAGCCACCCCAAGGTAAAACAAAGGGGATACAATCAACAAGGATGCAGATGCATTCAAAAGCAAGGTTGCTAAACTCTCCACAACTAGTGAAAAGGGAAAGGGAAAACATAAGACCCTTAAATTATCAAATAGGGCTGAGCGGCGAACTAGGAAACTTTGAGGGGCAGAGGAAAATTTTGGAGGAAAAGCGCCTGTCCATGGACGGGGCTATAGACAGGCACCCAGAGATAATGGAGTGTCTGAGATACCACAAGTTCCAAATCTTCACCAAACACCATGGCCCGTATATCCTAAGCTGAGTGAGAGAGTTCTACCGTGCATATAGTGCACTAATACCCCAGCAAAAGCAGCTAGCAGTAGCCTTCAAAGAAGTTGACTATGTAGTGGTCAGAGGCAGGAGGATGAAGTGTGATAGTGAGGAAATCAATGCAGTCTTGGGCATGTCCACAAATTTTGGGCATCACTGCCAGTACTTGATCAGAACAAAGAAACTGGCTGAGATGAAAAAGTGGTTAGCTCTACTAATTTCAGATGAGACTCCAAAGTGGTCTACGAAAGGGTTCCAGATTGAAAATAAAGAACTAAACATAGCCGCAAGGTTTTGGTTAGGTTTTATCAGCAGCAAAATTATGTCGTCCCAAAATGAGTCGATCCTTCACCTTGCCAAGGCAGCTTGCCTGGGTTGCGTCATAGAGGAAACTCAGATAAACTTGGGTACAATCATTACTTCAGAGATATTCATGCGCGCAAAACAGAGCCAAACCTCACTTCCATTCCCAGTTTTAATCACAGAATTATGCAAACGAGCATGGGTGCCTCGAGATGCCAAGAAGGATATGGAAGTGTTTCCCACAGCCTCTACTGATATCCGGAGGATCGAAGTCGAGTACTTTAAGGATCAAGCAGAAAGAAAGAATGCAACATCGGTGGAGTTAGTAAACACAAAATCATTACCTGCAGAGGCACATATGCCTACTCCGGTCCCTGAGTCTTCAGGTATATCCATTGTCATTGCTACTCCCGTTGATACTCCAGGTTCTCATGTTGCTACACGGTATCCAAGACCCACTACCGCTGCTGCTGTTTCCCGGCCTCTACTCACACATGTTTCCCTACTTCAGATGGGACAACTGGCCCTTTCTACCGATCGTCGGGCTGCTAGTCTAGAGGCCTCTGTTCCAGGCATGATCCAAATTGCCCTAATTGATTCTGTGACACATCTGAGCACTACCATTGACGCCCTAGCGGCTAGGATAGCAGTGTGTGAACACAACCAAGGATCCACAGAGGAGGTGATGGTTTTAAAAACTGCCATTATTGAACTGTGAAAAGATGTAGACCATCTGAAGTCCACCGATGTGTCCATGGTCTTTGGAACAGTGGAGATTCCAGACATGCCTGAAATGCCTCAAATAACCACTAGACATGGGGATAGAGCAAAGCAGATAGCCGACCTTGAGTTAGAAATAGATACTGATGAAGAGATACATGAAGAAACTGATAGAGATGCAGATGAAAACCTGACTGAGATAGAAACAAGCATGATAGATGTTGCTGTGCAGGCTTCCTTAGCACCTGTTGCTGGATCTAGTGGAGCTGGTCCTTCTGGAAGTCACCCTGGGTACTGAAGCCTAGAAAGATGGAGCGACCAATTTGCCAGGATCAACTCTTTACCTCCCTCTCTATCTTTCTTTATTTTCCATTTCAGATTTTGTGTTAATTGCATTTGAGGATAATTGTTTTTATTTGTGGTGGGGTGAGGCCCACCTTTTGTGTGCTATTTGTGACTCGTGTTTTTGTTTATGTATTTGGGCTGTCTGTTTTTAAATTGTTTTATCTTCTTATCGTGGATGTTTGAACTTATGGCTCCTTTTATTTTAAATTATAAAATGATTTTGATCCTTCCAAAAAAATTGAATTTTTTGCACATTTGCCACCCCTCGTGAGTTGAATGTGGCTGTTCTTTTACAAAAAATTGAGTCTCAGTTTCAATCAATACCGATGACTTGAATATGACTTACAATCAAACGAACATGAATACGCGGCTAAGATAAGGCCAAATGAAGTTGCATAGACAATATGTGAACTCTTTGCATCTCGTTATGACTTGCCTTGTATCAAATTGATTCTCTTGTGATGATCATTGAACACTAGCAAAAGTGTGGAGTCTTCTTTAACTTATAGTGTCAATGCCTAGTGTGATGAGCTTACCTGTGAACTATGCATGATAGATCCTAGAATTTGCCCAGTTGGTCCGGTCAACTAAGTGATGCTATCTCTTGATATGATCTCAGGAAACTTCTACGAGTGTGAGTCAATTTGACATATAACTCTTTTGTGACCTACCTTGTGAGTGTGTGATTCTCTCTTGAACACCCCTTGAGCCTTACCTTTATTTGGAAGAAACATGATGAACGCTAAACCTTTCTTGATCAACTACCTATAATCCTCTTGAGTTGTGGTTAATTGAATAGCCAACTTAGGCCAAAAGCCTAAGTTGGGGGTGTGGTGAAACGATAAGGGCAAGTCAAGAAGTGCAAGGAAAGTCTCATCTTATCCATGGTTTTAAGAAAAATGGAACCCCTCCATATATAAAATAAAAAGAAAAAAGAGAGAAGAAAAATAAAAAGTAAAAGAAAAGAAAAAGAATGAAAAAGAAAGTTGTGGAATAAAGTACAAAAGAGATGGGGTTCCCAAACAATCCATGGGAAGCGAATAATAGGAAGACCTATGATGCACTAATGAAAATGATGAAGGAAAAAGAAAGGAAGTGTTGAGATCACCACATTTCATGAGGATAAAAGTCACTGAGCCTAAATGACCATACATTTACACTCAGCCATGTTACAAGCCTTGTTAAGACCTTTGTGATCTTGAGAAAGTCGAAACAAATGTTGATTAGAAAATACAGGCAAACCTATGGGTGAAAGCATGCATTGTGTTCTTCCTTGTGAGAGTGAGTGTTGCATCTAATTCCTAAGCTTTAAACTGTGAAACCATTGTGTGAATATGGAATCATTCTTTGTGTGAGGGCAATTGAACACTATAGTTGAGCTTGAACTTGCATTTGAAGCAAGTATTGTGAGCATGAGAATTTTTGGTAATGGTGTGTCACAACTTGAATCTTTGAGTACACAATTGATCCTTGCATAAGTAAATTAAGTCTCGCTGTGTGCATTCATGATTTAGTTTTGTCTAGCACTGTTTGAGACACCATTTTTGAACGACTGAACTTGAGTTTGCTTGAGGACAAGCAAAAGTTTCAGTTGGGGTATTGATGAGTCCACAAATTGGACTCATTTAGGGCGATAATTTAATAGGAATTGTGTCCTCAAATGCTTATTTTATCTCAATATCTGATGAAAACCCTTAAGTTTCAGGTATGTGAAGTTTTTAGGAAAGCATGGACACTACATCGCAAAAAGGAACGAAAAGTCTGAAAAAAAAAGAAGAAATGAAGGCCTGAGGATCGCCGAGTCCATTTGGCGAGTCGCCGAAGGGTCTCACTTCGCCTTTTGTTCCAGTGTGCTGAGCCCTGAAGGAAATGATCAAGTCGGCGGAAGAAAGGAGCAGTCGGCGCATCGCCAAAAGTTTTGCGAAGCAGTACTATGTTGCCCAATGACCCAGAGCACTATGATGCCAAAGGATGGTGCAAAACAGCGATGAACTACACAAAAGGGCGAATCGTCTAGTTGATCGGCGATTCCGACTAATGTCGCTGAATGGTTCGCTGCAACATAAATTTTTGAAAACTATAAATACTCGTTGAGAGTTATAGCTTAGTATGAGGTTTTTAGTTTGAAAAACAATTATTATAATTTTCATATAGAATAGTACTTTTTATTTTGCTTTTGAGTTTGAGAGGGTTTTGGAAATTTGAAGAAAAAAAGGATTTCATCTCCAAGGATTTGGACTTGGGTCTCTTCATTTCTTTATTCTTGGCCTGTAACAAGACTTAAATCTTCATACCCATTTGAATGCAAGCTCATTTAGGTATAAATTTCTATCTCTTGATGTGTGGCTAAAAAACCCCATTCTTGGGGTGTGATTTAGCGAATATGGGTTAATATTGTTGTTGGGTCTTACTTGTTAATAGATTAAATGTAGTTTAATGGTGATTTTACCTAGTAGTTGTGGTCGAATTTAATGGCTTTATAGTTGCAAATACAAGTCCACTCATGTGTTTTCAGCTTGCTCGAGAGAGAGGTCGTGAAACCAAGACTGCTAGACTGATGGCCTAAAGAGTGGGTCGACATAAGGTTCAACCTGAGAGGGTGAGCCCTAGTCCCATATCCTAACACTCAGCTCGAGAGAGTGAGTGGGGTAAGGCGTAGGCTGATCTTCATGCGGAAAGTGGGTGTCCGAGAGAAACCCATTTGAAACGGGATAAGTTGCTCGAGAGAGAATTTATTCCCACGTATAGCTTAGCCTAGTCATTATTACTTTATAAATTCTCTATCGAAAGCATGTACCCAATAATTTATATTAACCCGTATTCCGGTCACATCCCAGAATCCCCCTCTCATTGTTAGATTTTCTTGTTGATTTCGCTAATTTTAGCTTACTTGTGACAAAAACCCCTAATCGATATTTGACACTTTTGTGTCCCCCTTTTATTTACAATGATTTTAATCGTTAATATCTTTAGCTACGACTAGTTAGAACTAAATTTTATTTTTCTATAAATTCTCAAAACCACTCCCTTGGGATGATCCCAACCCTCGGTTGGGTTACTATATTATCGAGGATCGTAGACACTTGAATTGGAATTAGTGTCGTTGGTCACGATAAACATCACCAGCATAGGTTGGAATCATACTGTTGATTCAGATAACTCCCCATTAAGCCCCTAGGAAAGGCTTAGAGATTGGATCCATTAGTCAAGTTCTTTCTTTACCCGGTGAAGATAAAGAATGTCCCTGACAATGTGGGAAAGATGTTGTATCATCATAAGGCTCATGTTACAGTTGTCGGTTAGCATAATTTCCTATGAAAAGTAAAGTTGCATTATTTTCAGTATTTGTCATATATATTTTCATTTGTAAAGTTTATTGTTAAAGTACAAATACATACTTTACTATTTAGTTGACTTTATTACGGTCCATCAGCAGATCTACTCTTTATCTTTGTATTTTTAGTTGTAATCGATTGTTTCATTTAACTATTTTATGTATCATAGATTCCATATATTACACTATTCGGTGCTACATTGTATTGTGATGTAGATTCATGTATTTGAGATCGGCAACAGACGCATCACTGGAACTTACTTTTATCTAGTTTTGATGAGACCTCCTTTCTTTCAGATGTCTCTAGTCTATCTAGGGTTTAGAGGTTATTATATATAACTAGTAGAGTGTTCAAGCAGTTGGGGATAATATCTTGATACACCTATCTTCAGTACATTAGACGCTTCATAGAGGAGTTAGTTGAGTTAAAGTCTCTAGTATGAAGTTGATCTTCATTCTTCGTGTTGAACAGTTGAATGAGGGACCTCTATATATCATTAACTCATTTACACTTTATAATATGATCAAATAAAGTAGAGGAGGTTGAACTATTTTGGATGAACTCCGTCTTTATGCATTAATATGCTTCCACTTCTTACATGCACTATTATTTCCTAATCCATCGACATGAAGAATTGTCATGCTTCCATTAAAAACATCTAACAAATCTTCAACAACAAGTTATGATTCTATACATGTCTTCCATAACTTATAATTGAATTGGTTCAACAACTTCATCCCTAGTCTATACGACTGTTGAAATCTATACAGAGAAACCAATTAAAATCTACAGCTAACTCAATCTTGAAATACAATTAAGAAGCCGCCAATGTATGGCTATGGATCTAACACCATGTATGGAAATACTAGAAAAAAAGTATAATTGGGGAGTCCTCATGCTAGCCCAAGTTTCTTAAAGAGGATCAGAAGATTCAACTAAAAAGAGAAGCTAGAAAAAGAATGAAGAATTTGGAAATGATAACATGGTTTTGGAAGAAGCTTTGAGTTGTTTACAAATTTTCACGATCCTAAACCACTGGTGATGATGACACTTATTACAACCCACTAGTAGGTAAGCCTACCCTTAGCCCGAAATGGGAGTAATGGTCCTATGGCTGGCTTACATACTTGTGGATTGTAGTAGGACGACCTGTGATTTTGGGTCGTCAAAGTTGGTATCACAACTCCAGGTTCACTGATTTCATCGGTACAAAGCTGATCAGTCTATTAGAATCCTACGAATCATTTAGGAGATGTTTGTGTTCATTTTTTCGGAGGCTATATGACGTTTTAGGGAATTCTCACCTTTGATTCCTTCTCATGTGTCTTAGTCGTGTTTGGTTCTAAAAATATCATTTGTTCTACTTTTTTATAGATGGTTCGCATGAGGTGTGCAGTAGCTAGGGGCGATGCTCCTGAGCCTGCATGTAGGACCCCAACTGGGGAATGAGATAGAGATTGACTTTGAGGTTAGAGATGAGTTGCAGCACCATCTCAAGGTTAGGGAAGGGATATTACACATGTGCCATCATTAAGCCACAGTCGATGTCTATTCCTCAGCTGGTTGGGTTGGGACCAGCCCAACAGTCACCTGAGCCTGCAAATGCGCGGGGGCTTCAGATCAACAACCAATGCACAGCTCCTGGTAGCACTTGGAGGCATGCATAAGGTCCTCATGTTAGCCCAAGATTGTTAACGAGGATAAAAAGATTCAACTAAAACTAGAAGATTGAGAAAAGAATGTAGAATTTGGAAATGATAGCTTGGTTTTGGAAAAAGCTTTGAATTGAATTTGCTTTGAGTTGATTACAAATTTTCACGATTCAAAACCACGTTTCAGGATGACACCTATTACAACCCACAAGTAGGTAAGCTTACCCTTAGACCGGACTGGGAGTAATGGTCCTATGGCTGGCTTACATACTGGTGGATTGTAGTAGGTGTCATCACGACCCGTGGTTTTGGGTCGTGACAAAGTTGGTGTCACACCTCCAAATTCGCTCCTCTGCAATTTTTTGGGGTTGTAGGGATCCTAGGGGAGGATGCCCACGAGTTCTTGACTAGCGGGGTCTAGTGGGGTCTAGCTGATCAAAGTCCAAGGTAAGTATTTCTCAAGCCTCAGAATCTATTTTGGCTCGCCCATCACCATAGTTTCTAAATTGAGCTTCTTACTTGATGCTAGTTTCAAGCTAAGCTTTTTCAACAACGTTTAGATAGGAAAATCAGAAAGATTTGTCTACTAAAGATACTTTTTTCAACTCCCTCTTCATCTACAAAGCATATGAGAGCGTTCTACACTATTTGATAGAGAACTTATTGGAGGTGTTCAAAAGCAACCGGGAGTTCAAATTTATACCTTTATTTGGACTGTGTAAAGGATTATATATTGTGAAATAAGGATGGAGGGAGTAATCTTAAACTCATAGAAGGATCATAGATTCATATCTCAGTTGGTAAGCAGGGAAAGATAATGGTGTGGCGATACACCATTTATTTATCGTAATTGTTGACCTTATAGCTCGCAAATTCTTGCATTTTGATATCTGATTCATTTGAGAATTATTACATGTTTACTTGTTATCCGGTCTACTTTACATACTAATACATGTTTTATATGTATTAATATTCCTATTTTTAGGGCCGGGGCACTATGTTTTTATTACAAAACTATCAAATGAGTAGAATAACTTCTCGAGATTTTCCTTCGCTTCAAACAAGTCGAAGGAACTCACCAGAGATTGGGGAAAACACATGACTTTTGACTATGAAATACATGACTTTAAAGAAAATGTTGTAACTAATTAAACTAAAAACTCAGTGACAATGTAGTTTCATCGACATTAATAACCTTTTTAGTGATGAAAACACAGTATCATTTACAAATTTTAATACTTGTTTTGAGGGATGAGTTTGTCATAAAATGTTTACTGATACAACTTTATTTAACAATGAATCTCTCATTAGTCTTTGTACACACCCTTGCTTTAGGAACGAATGATTGAAAACTTATTTTCGTTATGAAAGGTTTTTCTGACGAAATATGATATGTAAGTGACAAAATTATTCGTCACTGATAATAGAATTTGTTGCAGTCAGATAATTCTAATAGTCCTCTTTCATGCTAGTCTCTTTTCCTATGAGTAGGCAAATATATGTATAGGTAGAATCCATTGTACAAATACAATTATTATTACTTCATAACTAAGATGAGAAGCTAACTGAAACTTGTTAGAGACTTTCTTATTGTTTATTGGAAGCTATGATCGATGAATGGGAGCGGCTGAATAGGTTGGCCAAGATCATTTAACTCAACATGTAAAATACCATCATCGTTTCCTTATCCCGAGTGCATCATAATGGACCCCTAGGTCGCTTGGATTGTTCTTTGCTAGCACCAAGACTGAAATAATCAGAGATAAACAGGAAGGTTATCAAACAATTGTTAAGCTCACTTATGTATCTACATCAAATTAAATGTCATGCTAAAAGACTGTTTAGTTGAAATTTTCAAATCCACAAAGTGAAACTATACAAGAAAGATCATATATCATAAGAGTTCAGTACTTGGTGAATTTTTTATATGATATGAATCATCTCTTGATAAGTTACCAGATTGGGCAGCTTGGTTTTCATTTCATGGCCAGTTTTGAGGTAGTAGACCTATTTGCTCTTCTTATTGCTTACAAAAATTAGGTGAAAGCCTTCCTTCACAGCTTTATCAAACTAATCTACATTCGGAGCAAAGATTGCGAATTTCAGTCTTGCTAAAGAAACAAACACATTACTCAACCCAAAACACTCACCTCCTAGCCATTTTCCCTGTGCAGTCCAAATAACCCCCTTCATGACCATGTGGGGAATGGCAACCCTACCACAAAACCTACACCTCTATCACACCTGATGGAGGCAAGGTTAGCTGGCAGCATAATAAAATTGGCAACGACACAGTTGGAGCTAACTCAGGAATTGATACCACATTCTTCATCACCACCCAACAACTCTATCCATCTGAGTATGCAGCACTTATCCCTTATACTCCAACTCAACAACTTTGTGAACTCATCACTGCAACAAATCTTGGATATGCAAACACCATATCAGTCCAACAAAGGAACCATGGATAACAAAGAAGCGAGCGGATGGAAGACCAAGTGGTCTTCTTCGTTGCCCATGGTTCCTTCGTTGGACTGATTTAGAGTTTGCATATCTAAAATTTGTTGTAGTGATGAGATCACACAGTCATTCAGTTAGAGTATAAGGGATAAATGTTGCATACTCAAATTGGATAGAACTATGGGGTGATGAAGAATGTGGTAAAATTTCAGCATTGTCAATTCCCCAGCTAACTCCAACTGTGTCGCAGCTAATCTTATTATGCTGTCAGTTAACCTTTCCTCTATCAGATATGGTAGAGGTATAAGTTTTGTGGTGGGTTTGTAATTCCCTCCACGGTCATGAGGATGTTGGGTATTGTTCGAGTTGAAGAAGTACATGTTTTGGCATTGGATGAAGTTGTGATGTTGAAAGTAGTAGTGGAGGTGGTTGAATTGTGACTTTCTTGATTGATTGCTTATCAAGATTAGAGGAGTGTGGTAATGATATTTGTGCATTGTCATTGATTTGGGAATGGGTTATAAAGTTATCTTTTTAGAGTATTGAGATTTCTATAGGACATGGTAGTTTGTACTTGAAGATTTAGTAGTACTTGTTGCAGGACCTGTTTTATTATTATTATTTGTATATGGGCTGATTTGAAAGTGAAGTTGTAGTTTGGTTTGGTTGTGTGGTACTATGTTTATGTTTCATATCAATTGAATTAGTTTGGTATTTGTGGTAGTGAGAGTTTCCGTGTGGGAAGTATGATTTGTTCCCCAAAAGGTGGGATTTTGTAGAGAGTAGGCCTTGTGGAAGAGGATATAGTATGAGGGTCAATTGAGGTGTCTTTTCTCAGTGTATTAGAGATTGCAGCATGGGGTTTATCCTCGTTGTCGATATAAGGATCATTCAAGGAGAACTTGGACACTAATCATTTTGTGTGAAAAATAAATAGTCATGGAATAAAATTTTGGTGTTTTGTTTAGTTTTCATGTTTGAAATAATTTATCTCATCACTTATACCATAATGATGGGATAAGTTATCTCATATACATGGTGTGAGATAATTTATCCCATGATAACTAATCTCGAGATAATTAATCATAGGATAACTTTTTCTCAACCAAACAACCCACAACTCTTTGACATTGCTAATGTTATTTTTTTGTAGTAACGCAGTTGCATAATACATTAATATGTTCTTTAGCTTGGTCTCATTTCACATATATACCCTCCAACTTTAGGTGTGCACAAGTAGACACTTAAACTTGTATAAAGTTAAACAAATAGACACACACGTCCTACGTGACATCCTACATGACAATTTTTGTCCTACATGGTTTTCTATGTGTATTATGTCACATAGGACGCATGTGTCTACTTCTTCAACTTTATACAAGTTTAAGTGTCTACTTATATACACCCGAAGTTAGAGGAAATAAATGTGAAATGTGATCAAGTTAAAAAACACATTTATGTATTATGCCTTTCTTTGGGGGGAGGGGGACGTGGGTATCTATTTTTCCCGATAAAAGGTTATTGGTTTTTGGGAGAGATTTGGGGGGTAAATCCCAAGGTAGTTTTTGGATTTTGAGTCATTTGTAGTATGGTAAATAATGTCCTGTGATTTGTCATTAATATGGATCTTTATTATGCTGTTTGGAGGGGTACGTAAGTGGAATGTTATTTTTTGGGCAGAGATGTCTTGTAATTTTTTATAAATCAAATATATGTTGGACAAGGAAAATCATTTAATACATGCATTGATATACATTAAGTTGGTATTATCGTTACAAAATTGGCATGATGCTAAGATTAAATAAACTCACAGTTGCATCAAATCATTTTATATACTTGTTCAGTATCATACTTCTTTCCAAAGCTAAAACATTTGAGTACAGATCACATGTACAAATTTGTACATCTTTTAACTTCCATTAGTACAAATTTGTGTCTGGAGGCACCAACAAACACACTTGAAGATCAAGGTGCAATAGTTACAATTACAAGGAATTTAGCACATCACAAAGGAAGCAACCACAGATCAATCTATGATCCCAGCCTTTCACAAACGCCGCAACGAGCACATTAAATTGCTAAATTTCAAAACTGAGCTAGACACTGGTGTTTCCATTCCAACAATTTGAAGAAAGCAGTATAATAATGTACTTATCTTCCAACCAGCATACGCACCAAGCTGGATTAACTTATCTGTGCTCTACTTAGCAGGTAGACAGAAAAAAAAAAAGGGTACTGACTTACCACATGATGACCAAGCTAAAGCCCTAGTCATGTCTAGTCTAAGTCATCTATTGAATCTGAAAATGAATTTTTGAAGACGACATACTCACACGTATGTAAGAATTTAAGGGATTGTGAACAAAAACAAACTGATATGAAATCCTATCAATAATTTGGGATTGTGGAACTGCATGATTTTCACACAAATCTATTAATATAGTAATTCAGTCAAGAATACATACCCGAATCAGCCATTATAATCTTGACTTGAATTGAGCGGAAGTCTTTTCTTTATTCTTGACAAGGAACCAGTTTTTCTTTTCTCTCTCTTTACCTTGTGCGTATCCAGAATACCATAGATAGAGTAGGTTATTACCCTTTAATAGACAGAGAGAGGACCAAGCAGTTACTTTCCACTTTCCGTCAAAGTAGGTAGTGGGGAGTTATTACCAAAATAAACTTCTCATATTTATTCGATTAGAATTTAGTTAGTAATTATATATTAAACCAAAATAATATTAATGTGAGTCATAAAACTAACACACGTGGTCCATAAAACTAACATTCTCCCACTAGGCACACGTAACATCATTTACTTAATAGTTTAATAAACATTTCAATTACAATGTGCACATATACAAAATCCAGCATCATTTGTTGTTTGAGCAAATCAACTAATAGGAGTCATGGCGGTCATACATCACCTCTTGATATACCGTCATTCATGTACTACAATATTAGTATATTGCCCAACACGATCTTTAAATACATAATGGTCCAACAATAATGCTTAGAATATCTTTATCTAAAATAAAACATGTCATCGTCATTCTCAACATAACCTATACAATAGAAAATAGGTAATAATAGAAACATATATATATATATATATATATATATATATAGTTGAGCTCAAAGTTTCAATTGCATAAACATGATAAATATTTTGGGCGGTAATCCTTTCGTCAAGGGATCAACAATCATAAGCTTGGTGATAATATGTTCAATTGTCACTTTATACTTCTGGACTTCTTCTTTAACTGAAAAGTATTTCAATTCCATATGTTTGGCACTGTCACTCCCCGACCCTACACCCTGGGTGGGACTGGTACACGAGAACCATTGTTGGCCCCAAGCGAACCCTTGACATGGCTTACTACTCAGCGGAAGACTTTACTCAACAAAGATAAGTTCATGAAATAAACTAGAATGTTATAAAAGAAAACATTTTCAACTGGCCAATGAGGCAACTCAAGTCTTATAATCAAAACAACTGAAATATCAAGACTAATAAACCAATAACTATCTGTCTATGAAGCCTCTAATACTAAGATGGATGTTGGGACAAGACCCCTGATCATCCTAACAACTGAAATGATAAAGAAATAATAAAGGGATCCTCCGGAAAGCAAGGAGGCTCACGAAATGACTCTGTAATGCTCAACTAGATCAATGAAGCGCTGGATGTTGATCCTAGTTACCTGCATTTACATCATAAAACGATGCAGGACAAATGGTGTCAGGACATTGAATGTACGAGTATGCGAGGGAAAATCTAAACAACACATAAGCTTGAACTGGAATTTGAAAGAAACACTTACCTCAGTTTTAATCAACTCATGGATACTCAACTCAATGTAGAAATAAACAACAATAAAGATGCAGTTTATATAAAGCATTTAAAACAGTAGACAATATCTCAAAGTATTGGAAAATACAATAATATCTCAATTGTGTATAAGAATACAAAAATAAACTTTGTTTGGGAGATTCTCTAACCGATAACCATCAGTATGAGTTATGTGATGATACAACGTCTCACCCACGCTGCCAGAACTGTCCTATAACTTGTCGGGATATAGAACGCCTCAACTAAGTGGATCCACTAGTCTATGCTAAAAAGCATTAAGGAATCATGTACAAATTTGTACATCTTTTAACTTCCATTACCACAATTTTGTGTCTGGAGGCACCAACAAAGACACCTGAAGATCAAGGTGCAATAGTTACAATTGCAAGGAATTTAGCACATCACAAAGGAAGCAACCAGAGATCAATCTATGATTCCAGCCTTTCACAAATGGCACAACGAGCACATTAAATTGCTAAATTTCAAAACTGAGCTAGACTCTGGTGTTGCCATTCCAACAATTTGAAAAAAGCAGTATAATAATGTACTTATCTTCCAACCAGCATACGCACCAAGCTGTATCTTCCAACCAGCATACGCACCAAGCTGAATTAACTTATTTGTGCTTTACTTAGCAGGTAGGTAGAAAAAATAAGGGTACGACTTACCACATGATGACCAAGCTAAAGCCCTAGTTATGTCTAGTCTAAGTCACCTATTGAATCTGAAAATGAATTTTTGAAGACGACACACTCACACGTATGTAAGGATTTAAGGGATTGTGACAAAAACAAACTGACATGAAATCCTATCAATAATTCAGGATTGTGGAACTGCATGATTTATACACAAATCTATTAATATAGTAATTCAGTCAAGAATACATACTCGAATCAGCCATTATAATCTTGACTTGAATTGAGCGGAAGTCTTTTCTTTATTCTTGACAAGGAACCATTTTTTCTTCTCTCTCTCTTTACCTTGTGCGTGTCCAGAATACCATAGATGGAGTAAGTTATTCCCCTTTAATAGGTAGAGAGAGGACCAAGCAGTTAATTTCCACTTCCCATCAAAGTTAGTAGTGGGGAGTTATAACCAAAATAAACTTCTCATATTTATTCGATTAGAATTTAGTTAGTAATTAAATATTAAAACAAAACAATATTAAGGTGAGTCATAAAACTAACACGCGTGGGCCATAAAACTAACATTCTCCTACTTGGCACACGTAACATCATTTACTTAATAGTCTAATAAGCATTTCAATTACAATGTGCACATATACTAAATTCAACATCATTTGTTGTTTGAGCAAATCACGTAATAGGAGTCATGGCAGTCATACATCACCTCTTGATATACCATCATCCATGTACAACAATATTAGTATATTGCCCAACACAATCTTTAAATACATAATGGTCCAACAATAATGCTTAGTATATCTTTATCTAAAACAAAACTTATCATCGGCATTCTCAACATAACATATACAAGAGAAAACAGGTAATAATAGAAACATATATATATATTTGAGCTCAAAGTTTCAATTGCATAAACATAATAAATGTTTTGGGCGGTAATCATTTCGTCAAAGGATCATCAATCATAAGTTTGGTGCTAATATGTTCAATTGTCACTTTATATTTCTAGACTTCTTCTTTAACTGAAAAATATTTCAATTCCATATGTTTGGCACTGTCTCACCCCAAGCCTACATCCTAGGCGGGACTGGCACACGAGTACCATTGTTTGTCCCAAGCGAACCCTTGGCCTGATTTACAACTTAGCGGAAGACTTTACTCAACAGAGATAAGTTCATGAAATAAACTAGAATGTTATAAAAGAAAACATTTTCAACTGGCCAATAAGGCAACTCAAGTCTTATAATCAAAACAACTGAAATATCAGGACTAATGAAATAGTAACTATCTGTCTATGAGGCCTCTAATACTAAGAGGGATGTTGGGACAAGACCCCTGATCATCTTTTTTTTTTTGGCAAATTTATCACTAGACAAAGTGTCTAGCGGCCTTTTATTAGAAATAAAAATCTCAATAGAGATAAGTACAAGTAAGGGGGGCTAGGTCTTACCTTACCAATCCTAATGCAATAACAAACCTCTACTAACTAACATGCATGAAGAAAATACAATCTAGAGAGAACTAGGTATTTTATGATCACCACAGAGTTCGTAATACACTCTATGATGATATTACAAATGAGGATGCTTAAATAGTGCAAAAATATAACAAACAAGAAGAAGGTTGAGTTATCGACGTCAACATTCCTTTTGAAGATCCATGAATGAAAAAGAATTGATGGCCCATCTAAAGTAACCTCAAGTATTTTGTTCTTGTCTTCTTCAAATCTATCCAACAACACTTGATATTTCATCACTTCTTCTTGGAATTATTGGATCTTGTTGAATATGTTGACACTGTCATATGATTCTGCTTTGCCAGTCGCATCGGTAGGTGCCTTGGAACAACCTCCTCAGTCACCTTGCCATCCCAACTATTCTTTCTTCCATGCTTCTTTTTTTATTATGTTGTTGCCTAGGAGAATATCTGCATCCCTAGCTGCATTTTCAAAACATTGATCCAACCAATAAAGAACTGAAATGATAAAGAAATAATAAAGGGATCCTCTGAAAAGCAAGAAGGCTTACCAAATGACTATGTAATGCTCAGCTAGATCAATGAAACACTGGATGCTGATCCTGGTTACCTGTATCTGTATCATAAAATGATGCAGGCCAAATGGCGTCAGTACATTGAATGTACAAGCATGCGAGGGGAAATCTAAACAACACATAAGCTTGAACTTGAATCTGAAAGGAACACTTACCTCAGCTTTACTCAACTCATGGATACTCAACTCAATGCAGAAATAAACAACAATAAAGATGCAGTTTATATAAATTATTTAAAACAATAGACAACATCTCAAAGTATTGGAAAATACAATAATATCTAAGTTGTGTATAAGAATACAAAAATAAACTATGTTTGGGAGACTCTCTAATCGACAACCATCACTATGAGCTATGTGATGAAATATCGTCTTGCCCACGCTGCCTTTACTGTCCTATAACTTGTCGGGATATAGAACGCCTCAACTAAGTGGATCCACTAGTCTATGCTAAAAAGCATTAAGGAATCATCTAAAAAGTATGACCCTTTCTACCCACGTTGGCTACATGGTTTATGGAGACTTGAGTTATCATGAACTCGTCCCCATATCGGTGCTCAATACTACTCCCAAAATATACTCAGCTCATATGTTTAAAATCATAACTCTTTTCTGTGGTTTGAGATTATTACTCAAAAACTTATCTCTTAAACGAGATGGCACTCAAAAGTAGATATGAAAACTCATTTGGAAATCGGGGTTTCCTGTCATCTTAAATGTGAAAACATATGCTCTTTGGGAGTACTTAGTCCCCATACATCATTTTAAAGAAAATGAAATCAGCTCTACTCTTTCTCAAACTCAATGCTTAAGTCTTAAAACAAGTTTAAAATATTTGTAAAAGACTTTTTAAAATGACTCGACTCAAGACTTGACTCTTAACTCTACCTTGAATTTGAATTATGAATTCAAGGTTATGATTTGTGATAGGAAAGATATTGTGATGATTATGAGTGTTTTTAGATAGTTAATCAAGAGAAACGGTCAATAAAACATTGTATGGGAGCAAGTCCGCGACGCGGAGATGCAATTTAATATTTGGTCAAGAAATAATTTTTTAACCAGTGGGGTCCGCGACCTCTCCGCAACGCATAGAGAGAAAGTTCACTCTGAAGGAACATGTTTGCGTCTACCTGTTTTCTATTCGACTTTTTTCTTCCTCGTTTTTTAACCCCAATTCGCCTACATTCAATTCTTTTTCTCAATTTCTCTTTAGATTCAGATACCCAACACATGTACACAAGAATCTACTCATAAACAACTCTAAAATTGACACGATTTCCTCAAGAACTCCACAATCCCATCATAACTCAAGAACGAAAGCCAATTTCAAAAACACAATTCAAGATAATCAAACTTTCAACTTTCTATAATGAATTTCACTGAAATAAACATGATTGTTGTTTGGGTGAACAAATCCAATGCTATGTGAACTCACATACCTCTTTAGGGATCAACCCTTGGTGAAACGACCTTCGATTCCGCAAGAAATCTCCAAGAACGCCTTGACTTTTCTCCTTTTCTCCTCTTCTTGAACTAGTCTCAAACCCTAGGCATTAATTTAGATTGCGTAAACTGAAACCAATCATTTTAGACCCCTAATTAATTACTAAAAACGGAGTAAATCTGATAGGGTAAGGAAAAGACCAAAATACTCCTCTTAAATCTGGGTAACTTTACAGCCCGACTTCAAACGGACATATCTCCCTCATACGAGCTCGAAATTTAGCAAACTCGGTGGCGTTGGAAAGAGGATTCAAAGAGATTTCATTTTATATCTTGCAGTCCACCTAACCCATTTTGTACTAAGATTTATGGTCATTTGAAGTTGACCCAAAACTCATACTTAGCATATCTTTCCAAAATTTTCAGATTTGCTATTCTCAAATTTGATTCTTTCTATTTATAGCTCTTTCAAATAGTGAGGTGTTACAATATCTCCCCCTTGGAGACATTCATCCTCGAATGAGATTATTCTTAGTAGACTAAGGGTGTAACATGTAACATTCAGCTCAAACACCCAACAAGCAAATCTAACACATTCAGTATATCATTTAAAGAGTACTAACAAGAGAATTAGTTCCTTGATCTGGAATTTCTCCGGGCTCAAAGAGATGTGGGTAATTTTCTTCATATCTTCCTCAGCCTCCCATGTAACTTCCTCAACAAATTGATTCCTCCATAGGACCTTGACTGATGCTACCTCCTTGGTTCTCAACTTGTGAACCTAATGATCTAGAACCTGAACGGGAATAAGATAAGCTATCCTTAATACCAATATCTTCAATAGGTATAATAAGTGAAGGATCGCCCATACACTTCTTCAACATAGAAATATGGAATACCAGATGGACCGCTGCTAACTCTTGGGGTAGTTCTAACTCATAATCTACATTGTCAATCCTCTTGGATATCCTGTAAGGACCAATATATCGGGGACTAAGCTTCCCCTTCTTACCAAATCTCATAACACCCTTCATGGGTGAAACTTTCAAATAAACCCAATCATCTACTTCAAACTCTAAGTCTCTTCTCCTCACATCTAACTAGGATTTCAGACGACTCTGCGCTGTTTTCAATCTCTCTTGAATAACCCTCAACTTCTCCATAGCTTGATGAACTAAGTCTGGTCCTATCAACCCAGATTCACCAACCTCAAACCATCCAATAGGAGATCTGCATCTTCTCTCATAAAGAGCCTCATACGGAGCCATTTGGATGCTAGAGTGGTAACTATTGTTATAAGCAAACTCAATGAGAGGTATGTGATCATCCCAATTACCCTTGAAATCGATCACACAAGCCCTCAACATATCTTCCAAAGTCTGAATGGTGCGCTCTGCTTGACCATCAGTCTAAGGATGAAAAGCAGTACTCAAATTTACTTTTGAACCCAAACTTTTCTGGAATGACTTTCAAAATTGTGCAGTAAATTGTGCACCTCTATCTGAAATAATCGACACTGGAACTCCATGAATTCTGACTACCTCTTGAATATATAACTTAGCATAATCTTCTGCAGAATGGACAGTCTTTACCAGCAAAAAGTGGGTTGATTTAGTCATTCGATCTACAATCACCCAAATGGAATTATGTTGCCTGCGAGACCGCGGCAAACCAGTAATAAAGTCCATATTGATCATCTCCCACTTCCATTCCGGAATCTCTATATTTCGAGCCATACTACCGGGCCTCTTGTGCTCTACCTTAACTTGTTGGCAATTCAGACACTTAACAACAAACTCTGCAATGCCCTTCTTCATACGACTCCTCCAATAAACCTCTCTCAAATCACGATACATCTTATGGAACCCGAATGGATCAAATATCTGGAGCTATCTACTTCCTTCATGATCCTCTCTTGGAGTTCATCCACCCTTAGTACACACAATCTAACTTGATACCTCAATACACCATCTCCCCTTTGTTCAAAATCCCTCACTTTTTGCTTATGAACATTTGCCTGTAATTCAAGCAAAATATAATCTTGGTATTTTTTTCTCTTTCACTTCTGACACTAATGATGATTCAGCCCCATTCATCACCACCACTCCTCCTTCACTGGAATCCATTAATCGAACACCTAATCATGCCAGTCTATCCATATCTTTTGCTAATTCTTTCTTTTCTTCTTCAACATGGGCGGTACTACCCATAGACAACCTGCTTAAAGCAACAACAACCACATTAGCCTTACTTAGGTGATATAGAATAATCATGTCATAATCCTTGAGTAACTCTAACCACCTCCTCTGTCAGAGATTAAGTTTTTTCTGACTAAACACTTACTGAAGACTTTTGTGATCGTTGAACACCTCCATATGAACACCATAAAGATAGTGACGCCATATTTTTAAAGCAAATACTACATCAACCAATTTTATATCATGGGTTGGGTAATTCTTCTCGTGAACCTTAAGTTGTCTGGAGGCATAAGTTATAACTTTACCATTCCACATCAACACACAACCCAGTCCAACTCTCGACGCATCACAATATACTACAAAGCCTTGCGTACCCTCTGGTAAGGTCAATACAGGGCCAGTAGTCAACCACCTTTTCAATTCATGAAAGCTTTTCTCACAAGCTTCGGACCATTGAAACTTAACTGTTATCTGAGTCAACTTAGTCAAAGGAGATGAAATAGATGAGAACCGCTCGACGAACCTTCTATAATATCCAGCCAACCCCAAGAAACTCTTAATATTAGTTGAAGATGTGGGTCTAGGCCAATTCTGCACTGCCTCTATTTTCTGAGTATCAACTCTAATTCCATCACCGGAAAAAATGTGGCTAAGTCTTGCAATGGAACTGGGAGGTGCCGATTCCGGTTCGGTCCATCCCGGTCCGTTATCGGTTCCATCTCGGTTCTGGCTTGTATCGATTAGGTTTGGTTTTACATGGGTCCGGGAGGGGTAATGGGACGGAAACCAAGACTTACCGGTTAGTTCCGGTCCGGTTCATTTTATTTTATTTTTCAAAAATCTTAATTATATAGCCGTTGGGAAATGGGTTTTGGGCCCCACCAATGGCTCTTTCACCCCCATAACTCCCCTTTACACCTCCCTACCCCCTAAATTTTTTTTAACACCCCAACCTTCTAAAAACTACATTTTCATCTTTTTTTTAACTATAAATACCCCCAATCTTTCATTCTTTTCACTCACAAAAATATTATTTTCTACTCTCTCTAGTCTCTACTCTCTACTCTATAATCTCTTATTCTCGTTAAAATTACGAATTTGGTCTTTGGAAATTGGAGCTTCAAAATTCAACTTCCATGTTTCGGCTTTCGGTCATACACGTCTACCTTTTTAAGTAGACGTTTGGTACATTCGTTCCAACTCACTTTTCATTTAGTTATTTATTTTTTTGCATTTAATTATTTATTTTGTGAGTAATTAGTCTCTACTCTCTATTTATTTAGTTATTTATTTGTTTAAAACTTTTCATTACATTTTCGTATTATATATAATTTACTCACTTTTTATATTTGAATATGGATTCTGGTAAAAACAATGTTGACAAGGGTAAAACAACCATAGTTGATTTGATCACTAATTTATGGAGCTCAAAATCCAAGAAAAAAAACGGTAGTACTTCTAAATCTAAAACTAAAAAACTTCTCAATTAAGAATAAATACAGATGATTATACGCATGTTGATGAAACTGTTTTTAATAGTGATAGTAATAGTGGATTAGATCCTTATCATGAACATTTACAAAGAAGTTTTGGTAATTTGGATGAGGAATTACCTGAAGATGATGAACATGATGATGTTAATGATTATATTGATAGTTTTGATAATAATGTTGATGAATATGATGATGATGAAACTCAGCTAGCTACAGCTACTCCCACTCCCAATCCCTCTTTCCCTCCCGCCCCCTTTCGTTGTCCTGCTCTCGTTCCCCCCGTGCATCCTAGGACTAAGGTAGAACGCGCTAAAAAATTAGTTGTGTGGCAATCTATGACTCAAAATGATGATAAAACACAAGCTATTTGTAATAAATGTCAACATAGAGTGAATCATAAAACTGTAGGAAAACATGGTGGGACGGGACATTTGAGTATTGATTTAATGTCATGTTGTAAAATGAATTTTTGCATGCTTAACTTGTAGCCGAAGTTTAAAAGAATGGTACCACACTTCCTGAAAATGTAGGAGTAGAGGGCTCTAATATGGTCCAAACACAATTAAATCCTTCTAATGTTTCTGGCTCTAGTATACAACGGTCATATAGTAGAGAAAAAGATCTTGAAAAATTAGCTAAAATGATTGTTGTTATGGGTTTGCCATTTAGTTCTGCTGAAAATCTCGATTTTATTCATTATATTCAAATTGTGTATAATTCACATTTCAAAGGTTTTACTAGAAATACAATTAAAAAGGTTATCTTTGATTATCAAGCTCAACATTTTCAATATCTTCATTGTTTATTTTATTATAATAATTGTAAAATAGTCATTACTTCTGATATGGGCCGTAGTGTAAATGGTAATGATTATTTCACTATTACTGCACATTGGATTGATGAAAATTAGACTTTGCAAAAAAGAATTTTAGGTTATAAATGTTGTGAAATGAATAAAACCAGTAGTTATATAGCTCAAACAATTATACATGTTTTACAAAACTATGGAATTTGTGATAAAATAAGTAGTGTCACCTTAGATAATGCTTCTAATAATAGAATTGTTGTTGAAATACTAAAACTGTCTCTTTGCCCTATTTATATTGATGGTTTTCATATTAGGTGTGCTGCACACATATATAATTTGATTGTTAGAGATGGTATAGCAATGTATAATGATGGTTGCATAAAAGTTGAAACTGCATGTCATTTTATTTTTAAATGTCAAGTTAAGTCTAGACGTAGATATTTTAAAAATCGTTGTCGTGAATTTAATCTTCCACCTAAAAAAATTTCAAAATCAGTGTGTACTAAATGAAATTCTTTATATGAAATGCTTGAAGTCGCTTATGAATATATAAAACCTTTACAAATGGTTTGGAATGCTCATAATTCAAATATGACATATAGACTTGATGATAATGATTGGAATGACATAAAATAACTTATAGAATTCTTAAAAGTTTTTTATTTAACTACAAAAAAAAATATCTACACTTTATTATCCAACTATTTGCTTTGTTTTACCTAATATTTGTGCTATTTCTAGTAAATTTTATAAATTAAAAAATAAACCAAGATTTGAACAATCTGTTAAGAAAATGATTGAAAAATTTCAAAAAAAATATTTTATTCTTCTTCCTCAAATTTATTTAACCGCTTGTTTGTTAAACCCACATTACAAAGATGAAGGTGCATCACAAATGGTTGATAAAATATATTTTAATTTGGGTATTGATAATGAAGATGATGAAACACCTAGTTGTCAAGATGTTAAAGATAGTATAAAAATTGAAGCTAGAAAATTGTATGACTTGTATAATTCTAATATAATGAATGTAGTACGTAATGAAGAGCCTCAAAGTTCTAGGAGTAGATATAATAATGAAGATGATCTTGATGATATGATAGATTGTTATCTTGAACTTTCTCATAATGATAGAAATAATTTTGATGTATATATTAATCAAAATACAGAACCTACTACTATTGATCTTCTAGAATGGTGGAGCAATCGCGGCCAGAGATTTCCAAAACTTCAACCGGTTTCTCGAGATGTGTTAGCTATTCAAGCATCTTCAGTAGCTTCGGAAGGTGCTTTTAGTGCAACAAGATTTCAAATTGGAGAGCATAGATATTCATTAGCATCAGATAGCTTGGAGATATTGGTACTATTTAGAGATTGAATTAATGGCGAGAGAAGGAGTTATGGTCATCCACCTTTACCAACCAAATTTTAAAATGACGTTGATGAAATGATGCAAGATTTTAGTGATGACAGCATTGATGCAATGGAGGAACTAGCTAATCAACCAATTCCAGAGCATGTTACTAGAGAAATGTTAAATGATTTAAAAAAAGATTTCCTTGGTAGTATGAACTATTAAATTTAAATGTCTATTAGTATGAGTATAATAATTCGAGGTCTAATTCAAACAGAACCCTTCCTAGAAAGTGGCTGTGTAGATTAGATTTTTTAATACTCTACTAATATTTTGTAACTCAACTTGTACTATTTAATTAATATTAATAAAAGTATAAGCTATTCGCCTTAATTTTTTTTTATTATTGTCTTGAATTTAAATTTTCAAACTTTTAAAGTGTGAAATTTAAACTTTTATAGTTTTAAAGTTTGAATTTAAATTTTCAAACTTTTAAAGTGTGAAATTTAAACTTTTATAGTTTTAAAGTTTGAATTTAAGTTTTCAAACTTTTAAAGTGTGAAATTTAAACTTTTATAGTTTTAAAGTTTGAATTTAGATTTTCAAACTTTTAAAGGGTGAAATTTAAACTTTTATAGTTTTAAAGTTTGAATTTAAATTTTCAAACTTTTAAAGTGTGAAATTTAAACTTTTATACTTTTAAAGTTTGAAAGTTTGTATTTAAAACTTTAAAACTTTAAAAGTATAAATTTTTAACTTTAAAATTATAAAAGTTTTAATATTATTTGAGTAATGTTCCTAATTTTTTAATTTTAATAATTTTTTTTTTTAAATATAGCCGTTGGGACTTGATTTCCGGTCCGGTCCGGGATGGATAAACATATTTTTTTCTGGAATTACCGGTTCTGGTCCGTCCCGATTCCGGTACGGTTCCGGCCCGTGGTGCCCGGTTTCGTTCCAGTTCCGGTCCCGTTGCCACGCTTAGATGTGGCCTAAGAATGCCACAGACTCAAGCCAAAACTCACACTTAGAAAACTTAGCATATAACTCCCTATCATTGAGAGTTTGAAGGACTATTCTGAGATTACTAGCATGATCTTCCTCATTCCTCGAATAGATTAGGATGTCATCAATAAATACGATAACAAACATATCTAAATAAGGCTTGAATACTCTGTTCATAAGGTCCATGAATGTTGCAGGCACATTATTCAAACCAAACAACATGACCAAAAACTCATAATGACCATAACGGGTCCTGAAAGCTGTCTTAGGGATATCACTTTCTCTTACTCTAAACTGATGATAGCCAGATCTGAGGTTTATCTTAGAAAATAAGTGGCACCCTAAAGTTGATCGAAAAGATCATCAATTCTTGGAAGAGGATACTTATTCTTGATAGTAACCTTGTTCAACTGACGAAAATCTATACACATTCTAAGAGAACCCTCTTTCTTTCTCACAAATAAGACCGGAGTGCCCCAAGGTGAGACACTTGGTCGAATAAAACTTTTCTCAAGAAGATATTTCAACTGCTTTTTTAACTCTTTCAACTCTACTGGAGCCATTCTATATGGAGGAATAGAGATGGGATGAGTATCGGGAAGAATGTATTTACCGAAGTCTATTTCTCTCTCAGGAGGGACTCTGGGAAGTTCATCTGGAAAGACCTCTGAAAACTCACTCACAACAGGAACTGACTTAATAGGAGGTGTCTCAACACTATAGTCATTAACTCGGACTAAGTGATAGACACAACCCTTGGAAACTAACTTTCTCGCTTTAAGGTACGAAATAAAATGACCCTTAGGCACTGCTGAACTATTCATTCACTCAATAATTGGCTCATTAGGAAACTGGAACTTAACAACTCGAGTTCTACAATCGGTTGAGGCATAATAGGCATGAAGCCAGTCCATACCTAGAATGACATCAAAATCTACCATATCTAACTCAACTAAGTCAGACATGGTGTTCTTGTGATTGACAAAATGGTACAATCACGATAGACTCTCTCAGCTAAAATAGACTCACCAACAGGTGTAGAAACACTTAAGGGCTCAAGAACTTGCTCAGGAAGAATATCAAAATTCATGGCAATATAAGGAGTAACAAAAGATAGACTTGCTCCTGGATCTATCCAAGCATAAACATCAAAAGTAAAGACTTTGATCATACCAGTGACAACATCTGGAGAATTCTCTTGCTCTTGGCGACTAGTAATAGCATATAGACAGTTTGCCCCTCTGCCGGTCCCCGAAGTAGCTCCTCTAGGTGCAGCTCTGTCTGGTGGAGTAAATAAAGAAGATTGAGCTCTATTGCCCTTATTCCCATTACCTTGCCTATTCTTAGGGAACTCTTTCATGAAGTGACCCTCTTGACCACACTTGAAACAACCAGTGGAATCCTCGCGACACGTTCCTGGGTGGTTCCTCCCACACATAGCACATGTAGGAGCCCAATTACCTCCTTATGCCACACTACCTTGAGACTGTGCAGGTCTAGCTCTAAAATTCTGCAAACTCTGATTATTGAACTCACATTTGTTCCTTTGTACAGGTCACTAGCAGATGATGGAGAAGGTCCGTTTTGCTTATGTTAGAAAGATGACTGGTTGGCATTACTCTTCTGCTGTCTGAAATCATTTCCTCATGTTTTAGCCTTCTTGTTTCTAAACTCCTCTCTATCCCTCAACATGTCGTCCTCAACCTGTTCATATGGATCATCAGTCTTGATATGTCCATGTCCCATATTAGCATAGTTGACTTGCACTTCTTACTTGACAGACGAGACAACCCAGCAATAAATAGACTCATCCTGCTCCTCATATCAACAACCATCTATGGAGCATATCGGGAAAGTTGGGTGAACTTCAGACTGTACTCATAAACACTCACAGATTCCTGCTAAGAGTGAGAAATTGTCATACCCTTGCTTCTCTGAGTTCACGGGGAAATAAACACCTTAAGAAGGCGTCCTCAAACATAGCCCAATTACAAGTGGTGCACCTTCAGATCTATTCTTTTTCCATTGATCAAACCATATTCTAGCGACACCCTTTAATTGGTATGCAACTAGTTCCACCCTCTCAGCATCAGCAATGTGCATAATCTCAAAAACTTTCTGAAGTTCCTCTACAAAGTTTTTCGGATCCTCACTGACACTTGAACCAGTGAAGTTTGGAGGATTCATCCTTAAGAACTCACGGATCCTAGAAGTATCAGCCCATTCATGTCGAACTCCTCTTTGTTTCCCAACTTAATTGGTCACCTCTTGACTTAACATCTGGATAGTTTCACGGAACTCAGCATTGGTGACCTTTCCTTGGGGTTTCACTTCATGTGCTTTAGGTACCCCTTGTTCCTCGACATTCCACCTAGCATGACGACCTCTGATAGCTCGTGGAGGCATGATCTAAAAGATATGTGCAAGCACGAATTAGAAGAAATTTTATAGAGATAAAACTCTATCGCACGAAATGAGTATGAAAGAAGTGAGATAGTTCCTAATGTCGCAGCCTCTTAATTATAGATGTTGCGTGTTTCACACCGATAACTAGGACTCTACAAACACGACTTTATAGACTCCCTAGGACTCTTGAACTCTATACTCTGATACCAAGTTTGTCACCCCCTGGGCGGGACTGGAACTCGAGAACCAATGCTGGCCCCAAGAAAACCCTTGTCCTGGCTTACTACTCAGCGAAAGACTTTACTCAACAAAGATAAGTTCATGAAATAAACTAGAATGTTATAAAAGAAAACATTCAACTGGCTAATAAGGCAACCCAAGCCTTATAATCAAAACAACTGAAATATCAAGACTAATGAACTAATAACTATCTGTCTATGAAGCCTCTAATACTAACAGGGATGTCGGGACAAGACCCCTGATCATTCTAACAATTGAAATGATAAAGCAATAATAAAGGGATCCTCCGAAAAACAAGGAGGTTCACCAAATGACTTTGTAATGCTCAACTGGATTAACCAATCGCTAGATGTTGATTCTGGTTACCTGTATCTGTATCATAAAACGATGCTGGCCAATTGGCCTCAGTACATTGAATGTACGAGCATGCGAGGGGAAATCTACAACACATAAGCTTGAACTGGAATTTGAAAAAAACACTTACCTCAGCTTTAATCAACACAATGCAGAAATAAACAACAATAAAGATGCAGTTTATATAAAGCATTTAAAACAGTAGACAATATCTCAAAGTATTGTAAAATACAATAATATTTCACTTGTGTATAAGAATACAAAAATAAACTCTGTTTGGGAGATTCTCTAACCGACAACCATCACTATGAGCTATGTGATGATACAACCTCTCGCTCACGCTGCCAGAACTGTCCTACAACTTGTCGGGATATAAAATGCCTCAACTAAGTGGATCCACTAGTCTATGCTAAAAAACATTAAGGAATCATCAAAAAAGTATGACCCTTTCTACCCACGTTGGCTACATTGTTTATGGAGACTTGAGTTATTATGAACTCGTCCCCATATCGGTGCTCAATACTACTCCCAAAATATACTCAGCTCATAAGTTTACAAACATAACTCTTTTTCTATGGTTTGTGATTATTACTCAAAAACTTATCTCTTAAAAGAGATAGAACTCAAAACTAATCATGAAAACTCATTTGGAAATCGGGGTTTCCATTCATATTAAATGTGAAAACATTTACTCTTTGGATATACTTAGTCCCCATACATCATTTTAAAGAAAATTAACTCGGCACTACTCTTTCTCAAATTCAATGCTTAAGTCTTAAAACAAGTTTAAAAGATTTGTAAAAGACTTCTTAAAATGACTCGAAGAACTCTCAAGACTTGACTCTTAAATCTACCTTAAATTTAAATTATGAATTCAAGGTTATGATTTGTGATAGGAAAGATATCGTGATGATTAGGAGTGTTTTTAGATAGTTAATCATGAGAAACGATCAAGAAAACATTGTCTAGGAGAAAGTTCACGACGCGGAGATGCATTTTAATATTTGGTCGCGAAATAATTTTTGAACTAGTGGGGTCCACGAGCTCTCCGCGACGCGGAGTGAGAAAGTTCACTCTGAAGGAACAGGTCCGCGTCGCAGACCTGGTACCTGTTTTCTGTCCGACTTTTAATTCCTCGTTTTCTAATCCCAATTCGCCTATATTCGATTATTTTTCTCAATTTCTCTTTAGATTCAGATACCCAACACATGAACACAAGAATCTACTCATAAACGACTCTAAAATCGACATGATTTCCTCAAGAACTCAACAATCCCATCCTAACTCAAGAACGAAAGCCAATTTCAAGACCACAATTCAAGATCATCAAACTTTCAACTTTCTAGAATGAATTTCGCTGAAATAAACATGATTGGCGTGTGGGTAAACGAAACAATGCTATGTGAACTCACATACCTCTTTAGGGATCAACCCTTGGCGAAACGACCTTCGATTCCACAGGAAATCTCCAAGAACGCCTTGACTTTTCTCCTTTTCTCCTCTTCTTGAACTAGTATCAAACCCTAGGCGTTAATTTAGATTGCGTAAACTAAAAGAAATCAGTTTAGACCCCTAATTAATTACTAAAACCGGAATAAATCTGATAGGGTAAGGAAAAGACCGAAATACTCCTCTTAAATGCGTATAACTTTTCTTAAATGGACATCCCGACTTCAAACGGACATATCTCCCTCATACGAGCTCAAAATTTAGCAAACTCGGTGGCGTTGGAAAGAGGATTCAAATACCTTTCATTTGATATCTTGTAGCCCACCTAACTCGTTATGTACTAAGAGTTGTGGTTGTTTGAAGTTGACCCAAAACTCATACTTAGCATATCTTGCCAAAATTTTCAGATTTACTATTTCCAAATTTGATTCTTTCTATTTATAGCTCTTTCAAATAGTGAGGTGTTACAGGCACCCTTTGAATACTTATCATTTTTAGAGAAGAAGACTGTAATAGTATTGTCACAATAAATTTTCAGCGGCTTGGAAATACTGTCGACTAGTCCAAGTCCTGAAATAAAGTTCTGCATCCAATTAGCCTAAACTGTGGCCTCAAAGCATGCCAAAAACTCAACTTCCATAGTGGATGCAGCTATAAGATATCGTTTCACACTCTTCCATGATATTGCTCCTCCAGCTAACATGAACAAATATCCAAATGTGGATTTTTTTGTATCCCCACAATTACCCGCATAATCTGAATCTGAATATCCAATCACATCTAGATGATCAGATCTTCTATAAGTGAACATATGATCCTTAGTTCCTTCCAAGTATCGCAACACATATTAATTGAATGTGTCATGTAGTGATGTCGCAGACAAAAGGTAATTTATTATTCATTAAAAGTATATGAAATACATTGATTTTAGAAGGTTATACATACTCATCAAGTAGTGTAATAAATCAAGTCCTACATATTAATGATCCGAATATGAAATACTTTTTTTATTATAAAAACACCGATCAATCCACGTATGAAATACCTTGATATAACTAGATGGTAACAAATATAAACTACTAAATGCGTTGATATAATTAAGAGGTAATAAATATAAACTACTATATATATATGTAATATTTTAATTAATAAAATCGACCTCAAGAGATCAGTTTATATTAAAATAAATTAATAAACACCAACCTCTAGAGGTCGGTCTATTGAAATTATTATTTTATTTAAATAATATCGACTTCATGATGTCGGTATTTATTAAATATTTTTAATCATTTGAATCGACAAAACCGACTTCAAGAGGTCATATATTAATATACATAATTATTTTTAAAAATACTACATCTGGTGGTCAGAAAATTAACAATTATTTTTAAAAAAGAATGATAATTATTTCCCATTTCTCTCAAAACCCTAAGTCACCACTCTCACTCCTAAGTAGCCGCAACAAATCACCTCTCTCAGCTTAAGCATCGTCGCGCCGCGCCGCGTCACCCCTCTTCACATCGATCGATGCCGCCTCTCTCACGTCGACCGGCGCACGGCTCAGCAGCAGCTCGCAGCACGCAACAGCGGACGTCGGCAGCAGCGCAGGTCGTAACAGGTATATTTTAATTTCCTAAAATCCTAAGTCTCCCTTCTCCTGCGAATTATTTTTAGTACTTATTTAACACATATTTTTTTCCTATGGGGTCAATAACTGTGTTAGAATTTTGTCCTAATTTTCTTACCTTATTTGTAGTTTACGTTTTCCTAAAAGGAAAGACAAAGTATTTCCATTAATACTTTTACTTTTCCCGAAAGAAAAATATTATTTTCTTTCATATTTGGTTTATTCTTTCCTTAGAGGAAAAGTTGGGAACACCAAGAACACAAGAGCATCCACAATGTAGTTGATATAGAGTTTCGTTTATGGGGAGATTATTCTCTAATAGAATTTATGTCATTTAATATTAGTTTTCAATATATAGGTCACTTGACCAAACTATATTAATAATATGTTTTTAGTATAAGTTTCTTTTCATCTAATTTATCGTCGTGTTGCAATTGTTAGCTTCCACATGATGCCTAATCACTTTGGAACCCAACAAACTGGTTAGAATATAACAAATGGAAGAGGAAATTTGAAGTTAGTGTCGGAATTTTGAAGTTAGTGAAGAAACCATTTCTTTTGAGGTTCAAGTGACTAGAATTACCAACTTTAGCAAGTATAACTACACAAAGATTTAAAAAAGGAAAAATACTATATTTTCTTTTCCAAAAGAATGGAGAATTTGCAAAAACATCAAATTTAGCATTATGTATGACCAATTTTAGATACTTACTGATCCTAAAATTGTCTTAGCCATTCTTGAATGTTATAATGACTGAAATCTCTCTATAATGACCGCTGAAGAAATTTAAGATTATTTCTTTTCATGCTAGGCAACTGAGGAAGCTCAACATCTAAAGAAGTTGTTACAAGATTATATAGCTTCTTTCATCAAAGTAGGAGAAAAGGTTTGGTGTTTTTAAATTTCCAAAGTCCAAGAACAATTGGTTTTTATAATGTGTTTTTGTCCATCTAGTATTGACACTTAGCTTTAATTTTGTGATAATTTATTTGTGTCCATCAAGTATTGACACTTAGCTTTAAATTAATGTGTTTATTTAGCATAAGTACCAACACTAGTTGATTCTATTGATGACAAAATTAATTTTCTTGCAAGATCGATTTTGTCCATCTAGTGTTGCCACTTAGCTTCATATTTAGGAATAATGTATTTGTTAAGCATAAGTACAAACACTAGTTGATCATATTGATGACAAAATTGATTTTCTTGCAAGAACAATTGTGTTCATCTAGTGTTGACAATTTGCTTTAATTTAGGAATAATGTGTTTGTTAAGCATAAGTACCCAATACTAGTTGATCCTATTGATGACAAAATTGACTTCTCGCAAGATCGATTTGTGTCCATTTAGTGTTGACATTTAGTTTTAATTTAGGAATAATGTGTTTGTTAAGCATAAGTACCAACACTAGTTGATCCTATTGATGACACAATTCATTTTCTCGCAAGATCGATTTGTGTCCATCTAGTGTTGACACTTAGCTTTAATTTAGGAATAATGTGTTTGCTAAGCATAAGTGCCAACACTAGTTGATCCTATTGATGACAAAACTGATTTTCAAGATCGATTTGTATCCATCTAGTGTTGACTCTTCTCTTTAATTTAGGAAAAATGTGTTTGTTAAGCATAAGTATCAACACTAGTTGATCCTCTTGATGACAAAGATGATTTTCTTGCAAGATCAATTTGTGTCCATCTAGTGTTGACACTTCGCTTTAATTTAGGAATAATATGTTTGTTAAGCATAAGTACCAACACTAGTTGATCCTATTGATGACAAAATTAATTTTTTTGCATGATTGATTTGTGTCCATCTAGTTTTTAACAAAGTGTAGTTGTTTGTCTTGTCCCTAATAATTTAAATATCTTTTATTCACAAAAAAATTAGTGGGAAATTAATTATATTCTCTATCCTTGTTCAACTAGGTTTTTTTTTTTTTTATCATTTTCTTTTTTTGTTCAAACTAAATAAATAAGGACATAATATAATGATCATATCATGTAATCCCTTGAACTTAAATTCTATTCCTAAAGAAATTAGGAATAGAACGGCCGAATTGTGTAGGACATTGATCTCTATATATAGTTCAGTGTCCCTCAGACGTAGAGAAATTCCATAATTATTCAACACATGTTCCTTTTTTTGAAGAAAAGAATGTCATTTTTGAAGTGTCTGATATGAAATTCTTCATTTTTTGTCAAAGAAAGTAGATTTTCATAATCATAAATGAGTATTTATCACTTATTAGTCTAGAATGGTTTAGGAATGAATATATAGGATGTCTCTTGGATTTGTCGAATTTTACATTAGTTTCAGCGAAAATATCTGATACGGAGAATTCATATAGCCAATCCTAACTATTTGGCTTGAAGATTTTATTGGTATGAAAAATGGATAACATGAGAAATTTGTGTGTAAATTAACTTTATTTGTACAAATGATACTTCAAGCAAGAATAAGAATGAAGAGATGTGTCACAATCCAAAATTAGATTATGATGACGCATACCATAAACTCCCCAGTTGGCAATCCAAAGCTCAAATAACACGCAATAAATAAAACTAGAAGTAACTAACAAGGAAGGAATAATTAGACATAGAATAAAGCCTTAGCATAGATGTGTACATAATATAAAATATACAATAAGGGCCCAAAAATGAACAGACAAGATGGATATATAGAGAACCCAACTTTGAATCTGGTGTCACCGGTACCAGAGCATCTAAGTACAAAAAAAGGATTATATACAATAGGTATGTCTAATCAAAATATAAAACACATAGACAGTGCAAGAGAGATAGAAGCAAGTCTTTGTATGTCAATAGCTCACCATGATCCAATATCAACAACCTCGATAAATCTGAAATCAACAAGGGTGGCTCGTATTGGGTGCTGGATGATAAAAAAAAATAGCAGTGCAATATGAGTATCAAAACATGGGTACTCTGTAGGCTTCATAGGTCATTCGAGCTAAAAAACAGACTATAAATAAGAGAGGCACAATAGTGCTAACACTAAAAATGAGAGTGAACTAGAGATATTCTCATAAACACTGATAGTGAAGATAATAATAATGATAAATAATTCATGCTAATATAAGTCTATCATAGACAAACATACAATGCCAGATGATGTAATGCACATGTGGCCAATGCATAAAAGTAAAAAGCTCTGGAATTGTCTTGTTGGCCGCCCCATGGGCTCCTTGGGACATTTCATAGACCCACTACCACTTAACTACAGAAACAATAACCATAAAATTTGAAATTAAATTTGCAGGGCGCCGAAGCAGTATACCCTCATACATAATAAAGATAAAATCTCTAATATAACCTCATTGGCCGCCATATAGGCACCTCGAGGCATTTTGTAGACCCACTGCCGCTCAAATACATATAAAATAAACTAATTAGAGAAAGAGTCCTAAGAGTGACCCACAAATAGTACATAAAAGAGTACATCTATTAAAAACCATAAGGCCCAGTAACTCAAAGAGAAAATCTCTTTAAATGTCAAAATTTCCATGAAAATAATTTGTTCGTTCATAATATTCTATTGCAATGAAAACTCGGTAAAATTTAAAGTAGGAATCCCTTTAAAGCTGAAATCTAATTGAAAATAGTACAATCTTTTCATAAAAATCCAATTACAAAGATAAAAGTAATATAATTTTTTTAAGGTAAAAATTTCTTTAAAGAAGAACTCTAAGAAACAGTACAGTGTCTCATAAAAATCTTACTTTCCACAAAGAACCAACAATATGCTCCCTCAGAGTTCAACTCAAGTAAATCTGAGGCATACAAATTTTAAAATCAAAACTCCACATGTTTATCGCCTCTATCTCATATCAAGGTCAAATGCAAGTATCATACACATGGATGCGTGTCAATCACTGTCAAACAAGTCACAACACATTCATTTAACACAAACTAATTAGTTAAATGCCATCACATTATAATTTTACTAACCGGAACTCCAGCCAATCCAAGTCCAAGGCCTCAGACCCCCAATCACAATAATATAATAAAAGTTGAGTATCAGGATAAATACACAATTGTACTAAAAGAAAACAATACATCAAAATTAAGTTTCAAACCAACGAAAAGTACTTGTAAGGATTCTAAATTAACCAAGTCAAGACTAAAGCCAGCCTAAAACAAAGGCTTTAAGCCTAATATACTAGTCTAAATCCCAAAAATGGTCAAATTGTGGCTAGGGATCATACAAGAATAAAAAAAATCCTACAATCTTCATAACAACCATGCAACCCAATTTATATAGAAACTAACTAAGCTAAGTCTAAAGAAGAAAACCGTAACCTACCTCAAAGTCAAAATCGTACTCAAACACTACTCGTGAGCATTTCCCTTTTGAAAAGTCATAAAATGTTGCCACATTATCAAAAATAGAAATTAGATGTTAATACGAGACTAATAATTCCCATATCAAAGGAGAAGTCCTGGAAGCTGTTCAACAATTCCATATCACTGGTGCTCCCCTACCTGATATAAATACAACAACCATAACTTTAATTCCTAAAGTTCCTTCCCCTACAAAAGTTAAAGACTTCAGACCCATTGCATGCTGCACTTCTTTGTATAAAATCATCTCAAAGGTCCTTACGGGTAGATTAAAGAATGTGATAGCAGGGCTGGTTGGAAGATCTCAATCTGCATTTATTGAAGGTAGAGGTATTTTGGATAATGTGTTATATAGCCATGAAATATTCAGAAGTTATGGAAGAAAATGGATTTCCCCAAGATGTGTTCTTAAAGTAGATATAAGCAAAGCTTATGACTCACTAGAATGGAGTTTCTTGAAGAATTGATGATTGAGATGGGGTTCCCTACTAAATTCATTTCATGGACTATGACTTGTGTGACTACAATATCCTACTCTTTGTTATTGAATGGAGGATTGGCAAAACCTTTTCAAGCTAAGAGGGGATTAAAACAAGGAGACCATATGTCCCCCTATCTCTTTGTATTATCCACGGAGTATCTAGGAAGAGAACTACAACAACTCACAAAAAATGGGAACTTCAATTTCCATCCAAGATGCAGAAGACTGGAAACTGTACATGTTTGCTTTGTTGATGACCTATTAATGTATTCCAGGGCTGATCTAATTTCTGTTAGGCTTTTGAATGAAGCTTAGGCAAATGCAGACAAGAGTTTCTTGTATATAGCTGGAGTTGCTAATCATACCAAGCAGGAATTGCTGAAAGAACTTGGCTACATTGAGGGCACTATGCCTTTCAGATACATGGGGGTTCCATTAGCATCAAAGAAGCTTAGTGTCAACCAGTTTATGCCCTTAATTGAGAAAATCACTGCCAAAGTGACCTGTTGGCCAGCAAAAAAAAATTCAGATCGGGAATTAGGTTAAAAATTAACCCTCAAAGCTCGCTAATGAAACGAAAAACTAACTTTCTTATTATGTTTTCGTTGAGGTGAGGATCATATGTCCCAAAGTTAGGCAAAGACGAGAGTGTAATTAGACTTCAAATGGTCCAAAAACTACACTTTAAAGAATTTGAAAATCAATGAATCAAGGTCCAAATCAAGAATTAAACACAAAAATAGAGCTAGAATCAGCAATAGAAAGTAAAGAAAGAGAGATTTACCTTAGAATCAAGTGAAATGGTTGAGAAATGATCTCTAACACCTAAGATCGAGCGCTCGTCAATAGAAATTTGACCATAGAGAAAAAATATAAGAGAGAGATATAATACTCAATGATCGTCACCCTGACGGACCAATGGCCGCTAGAGTGGCATCACTGAAGCATAGAATGAGCCGTTGGAGTGAAGGACAACACTAAACTCTATGGGAGCAAACCAAAGTTCACAAGAGCGGGATTACTAGAATGGCAAAAGGTTTGTGGGTGCAGGCTTGTTGGAGCAGACAAGCCCCTAGGAGTGGCCAAAAGCTTAGTTAGCAGCCTTCGCTGGCACGTCTCACTCTTCACAGGAGCGGCATCACCAAAGAGAGCCAAGCCTTATAGGAGCAGCAACATCACTAGATGTTGCACCAGCAATTAGAACTAAACTTTCAATATCCCGAATGGACCCTCAGCCTCAGGATTCAATCGGGGTTCAACAAATGCAACCTAGATAGGCTATCCAATCAGAAACAACATTCCAGACTCAATGGCATCGAAGAAATAACCAATGGAGTCCTTCTCAATGAAATGTTGATTAAAGTCCGCACTATAATATAGCAATAAAAAATAACTAATCAAACAAGCAACCCAATCTCAACCTAGAAAAAAACTCGACATTTCAAAACTAACCGTGCTGATAAAAATATCATCCGAGCTTGTTTACCCGAAGTCAACCATTTTCAAATAAAACTCCAAAATGAGGAAAACTCACCTGAAGCTCTCCTGACCACCTCAAGAAGCATGTCATCCATCCTAACAACTAAAAAAAACAACATCAAGATATGGAATGGGGGAAATGGAAACAAACACAAAATCAATAAAATGACCTCAAGAATAATAACAAGATGCATTTGTAGTTTCATAACAAATTCAATCACTATTTATTTGCTCAAAGAAACTTGAATTATGTTGAGAATTTCTCTTCGCGCCATTACAATTTAGGTTTTCAAAAGGCCGATAATTCAATTTATTTGTTTCCTATGATTCTTATTTCAAAAAGGAAGATACATTTATTTTGTTTCTAGAACGAGTGCCCTTATCTTGTTGTTACTAAGTTTTGTTCTACCGAGAATGTTAATTTCAACATCTCATCAATTTGGTTTTGTTTTAGGCTTCCTAAACATTCCACAGTTTGGCATGAAGTTAAATTTTTTTCCATCGAAGGGGAAATTTGTTCATAATTTTTTGAATAAGAAACTTATGAAATTCATAGGCAAGCTTAAGAAAGTACATCCCCTTTTGTCGGTTCTTAATTCCATTTGTTCTAAGTCCTTTACATTTGGCTAAATGATGAAATATATATATGTTTTATTCAAATAAAACTATGGAGATTTTCAATAAACATGGCTAAATTTAGAAGGTGATATGCAATTATTTCATTTGGATGGAACAATTCCACAGTTAGATTTAGAAAGGTCTAATACAGTTAATTCATTAGATTGAACGGTATAATGTTAGACACTATTGTAAGTTCTTCATTGTTATATCAATACCCTTATCTTTTTACTGGTTAGGTTTAGTTTCCGTAAAGTTTAGAATCATTAATGGGTTCATAGCTGTGCTTTTCTGGTGTTTGTGGAAACGAAATAGCGCATTAATTCATGAAATCCATAAAACAAATATAATCAAACTTATAGTTTCACACTTAATCTGACTTGCCTTTTGGTTTTAGGCCATTATTACTTTGTATTTCTATATAGTAGTACCCTTTTTTCTTTGAATGTATTATTTTCGCCTTTCAAGTTTGTAGGTTTTGTGACGTGCATTTTTGTAATGATTGTATTCTAGGGTTCGAAGAGTCAAAGATAGTTTTTCTCCACAGTATTTATGTGAATAATCTTCATGAAATAACAAGGTCATCAAGTGTTTCTCCTTTTTTTGGTTGAGTTTGAGGGAGATATAGTAAAGTTTGCTTATTTTCTACCTGTCAAAGTTGTAGCAAATGAAATGTAATAAAGATGAAGATGTTACGGCTAGAGAAATAGTTGAGCAATTATTAACCGAGAAGGACATTACTAGAGCTCAAAAATATTCTTTGAAGCCTCAAATTTTGTTTTCAAACTTTGATGGTATTTCTCAATTCATCGAGATTGTCAATGTTAATTTTGCTTATCAGAAGAAGAAGACTACTGGTGAAATGGATTTTCATGGTATCCTTTCTGTAGAGTCTTTGGTTGATGGTGAAACAATAAAAAACATTACAGAAGACTTGCTCAAACTCTTCATTGTGATAAAAATCTACATGTAAGGGGTAACGGGCACGTAAGATTATATTTGAAGCATGGAGGTTGTTGTCTGATAGAACCAAAAGAATGATGTATGACAATAAGCATGGATCTTCTACTTTAGGGTGTCAAACTTGTTACACCAGAAGAAGCTATGAGTGCACTGAACTGGGAGGCTTTTCTAAAGAAAAGCAATTTGTTCATTAAAACTATTGCATGTTTTGTTCCTGATTCAGTTTCCACTTTTTTAAAAGTTAATAAGCTAATAAAAAGGTATGCATGGCTAGGTGTTCAAGATAGTTGTCCAATTTAGAATTTTCCAATATACTAACTAATAAGGTTATGATGGATATCAGCAAGAAGCTTAAATAAAGAAGCACAACTTCTCCAACTTCATCTAAGAAGGAAAAAGAAGTGGAAAAGAAGAAACTAACTTCGGTTGTATGTAGTGCTCCTATTGATTTTGAACCAGAAGCTAAGTCAATGACGGTTCCTGATTTGAACTTTCATAATTTTGACAAGTGTATAATTTCTTCCCATTGGCCACATTTTATACTTGTAAAAATTATGAAAGTCTGAATCAGGATTATTCATTGACTTAAATTCCAATTCTAAATCAATAAGAGCACTAAAGATAGGCAAAGTTTGTTTCTTGTTTTTCCATATGTTTTCCTTCTTAGATGAAGTTGGAAAAGTTATGATCTATTCTTTAAGCTTCTTATTGATCTCCATCCTAGCTTTATTCGACAGAATATTGCGAATTTCTAAATTGGATAATTCTCTTGAACTCCTAGCCATGCCTCTCTTTTTTAATAACCTATCATCTATTGAACAAGTGAAAACTAAATCAAGAATAAAACATGCATTAGTTTCACGAATGAATTGCTTTTGTTCAAAAAAAGCCTCCCAGTTCAATACACTCATAACTTCTTATGTTGTAAGAAGCTTCACTTTGGAAGCAGAAGATCCATATTTATTTTCCTACATCATTCTTTTGGTTCTATTCGACAACAAACTCAGAGCTTTAGATATAATCTTAAAAGTCCTGCATATGTTCCCAACAAATTGATTTATATCAGGTTACGAGCTTGAGCAAGCCTTGTGTAATATTTTATTATTGTTTCATCATCAGCTGAGGGCTCTGCAGAAAGGACACCAGAAAAATCCACTTCCACATTAGTCTTCTTCTCATGAGCA
This sequence comes from Solanum bukasovii, assembly GCA_029582585.1. Lineage (NCBI taxonomy): Eukaryota > Viridiplantae > Streptophyta > Magnoliopsida > Solanales > Solanaceae > Solanum > Solanum bukasovii. Next base: position 73,775 of record JAJOOI010002897.1, read on the forward strand.
ACATAAACATTGATAATCTACCGGAACTGAGAATTACCATCAGAGGCTGGAAACCTATTTTGAGCCTTCAAATCAAATTCTTTAGCTCCAGCAATGTCATCTTAGGCTAATTTCTGCTCACCAATTTATTTAGCCTTAACAACTTCATCTTTGTTACGTTCCATTTGCCTACAATTTTGGTAGGATGCAATTAAGCAAACTTTATTGTCTCTTTCAAATTGACTAGAAAATGGAGAAACACACAACAACTCGGTTATTAGGTGAAGCTTATTTACATAAATATTGCAGCTAAGAAATATCTTTGATTATTCAAACCTTAGAATACAAACTTTACAAAAATGAAAGTCATCGAACTAAAAACTTGAAAATCAGAAATAATACCATAATAGAAAAAAGGCTACTCGTTATCAAATCTATGACTTAAAGAAAGAAATGTAACACCCCAGATTTCGAACAAACGGATATTCAACACTTGGCATTTAAAAATCAGCCCTAACCATACTTCCAATGAGGCTTTCCATGATTCGTGGATCATCCTATGAGTTGTGGATCATTCCATGAGCTATGGAATAGCCTCGTGGACTCACCATTTTTAATGAAATACAAGGGTGGAAATCCTAGACATCAGCATTTAACTTTGATTAGGGGAATATGTCAGATTAAATACTCATTTTCTCTTATATACTACCCTATCAACTCTCCAAACTCTAAACAAACCTCAAGGAACACTAAGTTTAGGGTTCTAAGGTTCCAACCTAGATCCTCTTCGAAACTCTAATTCTTCCTAATATGTTTCAATTAACACGATTTAAAGATAAGGTTCTTACTCCAATGACCATTATTTCGAATTTCTCTAATTGTTCATTGTTGATTCTACTGTTGAAATTATTGTCCTTCATATTATAGTGATCTTTGATTGATTAAGGGTTCATGCTTATACAACCACATGGTCCCTTCTTATGCATTAATTTAATGAGTAAAGTATGTTATAAGTCTTAAAGCAATATTATCAAAAGAGCTTCAAGAAAGTGCAATTTGCTTTAAGTGCGTTATTTTTAGAAAGAAAGAAAAGTCAATTGTGAATGAAGCATAATCAATTTTAAAGCATGTTTAGTCAGTTCTAAAGAACCATGTTAAGAAAGGACTCAAAGAAAGAGATTTTCGGTTTTATTCTATAATGAGACATTTTTCCTAAAGTGGGACAACTTTAAAGTTATTGAGCACCAATGCATATTTTAGGATTAGTATTAAGCATCAAGTTGGATATGGGTCTAGAATAACGTTGTCAACATAGGATAGAATCATATCATTGATTCAGATAACTCCCCACTAAGCCCCTAGTAAAGGATTAGAGATTGGATCCATTTGTCAAGTTCTTTCTTTACCCGGTAAAGATAAAGAATGACTCCGACAATGTGGGCAAGATGGTTTATCATCATAAGGCTCATGTTATAGTTGTAGGTTAGCATAATTTCCCATGAAAAGTAAAGTTGCATTATTTTCAATATTTTTCATATATATTTTCAGTTGTAAAGTTTATTGCTAAAGTACACATACATACTTTACTATTTAGTTGACTTTATTACGGTCCATCATCTTATCTACTCTTTATCTCTGTATTTTTAGTTGTAATCAATTGTTTCATATAACTATTTTACATATCATACATTACGTATATTACATTATTCGGTTCTACATTGTATTATGATGTAGATTCAGGTATTTGGGATCGGTAACAGACGCATCACTGGGATCTTACTTTTATCCAGCATTGATGAGACCTCCTTTCTTTCAGATGTCTCTAGTCTATCTAGGGTTTAGTAGTTATTATATATAACTAGTAGAGTGTTCAAGTAGTTGGGGATAATATCTTGACACACCTATCTTCAGTACATTTGACGTTTCATAGAGGAGTTAGTTGAGTTAAAGTCGCTAGTATGAAGTCGATCTTCATTCTTCTTGTTGAACAACTGATTGAAGGACCTCTATATATCATTAACCCATTGACACTATGATCAAATAAAGTGGAGGAGGTTGAAATCTTTGGTTTGAACTCCATCTTTATGCATTAATATGCTTCCACTTCTTACATGCGCTATTATTTCCTAATCCATCGACATGAGGACTTGTGTTACTTCCATTAAAAACATCCCACAAATTTTCAAAAACAAGTTATGATTCCATACATGTCTTCCATAACTTGTAATTGAATTGGTTCAACAACTTCATCCCCAGTCTATAAGACCGTTGAAATCTATACAGAGAAACCAATTAAAATCTACAGTTAACCCAATCTTGAAATACAATTAAGAAGCCACCAATGTATGGCTATGGATCTAACACCATGTATGGAAATACTAGAAGAAAAGTATAATTGGGGAGTCCTCATGCTATCCCAAGATTGTTAACGAGAATCAGAAGATTCAACTGAAAAGAGAAGCTAGAAAAAAGAATGAAGAATTTGGAAATGATAACTTGGTTTTGGAAGAAGATTTGAATTGAATTTGCTTTGAGTTGATTACAAATTTTCATGATCCAAAACCACGGGTCATGATGACAACTATTACAACCCACCAGTAGGTAAGCCTGCCCTTAGCCCGAAATGGGAGTAATGGTCTTATGGCTGGCTTACATACTGGTGGATTGTAGTAGGTGTCATCACGACCCATGGTTTCGGGTCGTGACAAAGTTGGTATCACAACTCCAGGTTCACCGATGTCATCAGTGCAAAGCTGGCATTTATTAGAATCCTATAAATCAGTCGGGAGATTTCTGTGTTCATTTTTTGGGAGGCTATAGGATGTTTTAGGGAATTCTCACCTTTGATTTTTTTTCATGCGTCTTAGTCGTGTTTGGTTTGTAAAAATATCATTTCTTCTACTTTTTTTTATAGATGGTTCGCATGAGGGGTGCAATAGCTAGGGACGTTGCTCCTAAGCCTGAATATAGGGGCCCAACTGGGGAATGAGATATAGATTGACCTGGAGGTGAAAGACGAGCTGCAGCACCATCTCGAGGTTAGGGAAGAGATGTTATACCTGTCCCATCATTGAGACACAATCGATGCCTATTCCTCAGCTGGTGGGGTCGGGACCAGCCCAGCAGTCACCCAAGCATGCATATGCGGGAGGGCTTCATATCGATAGTTGTTGCACAACTCCTAGCAACACTTGGAGGCATGCAGAAGGTCCTAGTGCCATTGTTATTTGCAGTTTTGATGATTTGACAAACCATTAGACCTTATAAAGGGACCTGATCCTTGTGTCATTGTGTATACAAATGGTAGGCTGTAAAAAGTACAATTGGTTGGTGCATAGTCTCCAACTGTGGCAAAAACCTCGGTCAATGGTATGGCCTCGAAGGTTGTGTATATCCTTCATAAGGGCTTCATCAATAGACATAACCTTATTTTTTGCATCTTGAAATTTCTCAAGAACACAAGCAAAGACCCATGTTGTTGAAATATTCTCCAAAGGCGCAACATGGACCTGATGAAGCTGCAAGTGTCATAGTTGTCTTAGGAGTTATACTTTCGTTCTTACATTGTAAATGTGTTCCTAATCTATAAAGGATTCAAATCTTTTGTTCTGTTTGAAAAAGTCTAAATCGGTTAGAGATAACTGATTTAGTGGGTAGTGTTGTATCTGCTTAGTCAAATTCTAAATCATCTAGGGGCTAGCTGATTTATTGGGCAGTGTTGCATCTACTTAGTTGAATTCTAAGTTATATAAGGTTGATAGCTTAGTGGGCAGGGTGGTATTTGCTTAGGCTCAGTAAGTAACAAGGTTATTACTTAGCTTTAGATTAAGAGGTTAATCTCGTCTGGTGTTGTATCTGTGTTTCACTTTTACTTGAAGAGATTAGTGAAAACAGTTGAAAATCCTATGTGACAGGTCGTGGTTTTACTCCTTTGAGCAAGGAGGTTTCCACGTAAACTGCTTGTGTTGTCTTCTGTTGATTGTTTACTCTTCATTACTGTTCCTCTTGAGTCAAGGGACGTGCTCTATTGACTGATAATGGATGCACATATTATATCAATTGGTATTAGAGCAGGTGCTCTCTATCTAGTTAACACCAAGAGAGAGATTCATGTAGAAAGATGGTTGCTCCACTTAATCTGGAAGAAGGACAATTGTCCACAAGACCACCTCGCTTCAATGGCCAGTTCTATAGCTGGTAGAAGACAAGAATACATGACTTTTTAACAGCTGAAGATAGTGAGCTATGGGATATTGTGCTTGATGGACCCTTCACCCCAACAACGAAAGTGAAGGATGGTGAAATCACAAAAGTCGTTCCTAAGACTCGTCAACAATACAACGAGGCGGACAGAAAGAAGATTGAGAAATGTTATAAAGCTAAGAAGGTGTTGGTGTGTGGTATAGGTGCTGAAGAGTACAATCGCATTTCAGCTTGTGAGTCAGCAAAAGAAATCTGGGATTGTCTCAAGACAGCTCATGAGGGCACGGAGCAGGTGAAAGAATCAAAGTTGGACATGTCGACCCCCAATATGAGAACTTCACAATAAAGGAAGGAGAAACTATTCATGACATGCATACTAGATTATCCTCCATAACCAAAGAGCTACGCTGTTTAGGAGAACCTATATATCCCACTAAACAGGTCAGGAAGATTCTTCAAAACCTTCCCAAGTCATGGGCAAGAAAAGTGGATGTCATTACTAAAGCAAAGGACCTGAAGGTGCTGACGATGGATGCTCTGATTAGGAACCTTCAAACTCATGAAAAGAACAAAAACCAAGACATTTCAAAGAAGGAGGTAAAGAAAGATAAGTCTCTAGCTCTTAAGATCTCATCAGGTGAAATCTCCAGTGAAGAGGAGGATATGGCTTATCTCACCAAGAGATTCCAAAAAATAGTGAGAAAGCATGGAGGTTTTCGAAAGGGAGAGGAACCCTCTCCAGGCTGCGAATGCAAGTGACTTATGTCACAAGTGTGGAAAGGTTGGACACTTCATGAGAGATTGTCCGATGCTTAAGGGTGAAACCAAAGAGTATCAAAGACTTGGAGGTGAAAAATACAGAAAAAGGTACCTGGTACCCGAGAAAAAAGCAAGAAAAGTTGTAGCTGACTATGTGGTGAACAAAGCCTTTGCTATTTGGGGGGATTCCTCAAGTGAGTCAGAAGAATTAGAATGTCTCGAAGATGCATCCATGCTAGCTGTTAAAGACGATAAGAATGTGTTCAATGGCATGTTCACATTCATGGCCAAATCTGATGACGAGGAAGATGAAGAAAAGTTAACTCTCCTTGACCTTAAACAAAACTTGAATGCTTATTATGTTAGAAGGTTGAGAAATCTAGCTGCTATTATGATTGACTATGTTATAAAGTTAACAATTGAAAGGGACTCTATGAACAACATTCTAGTCGAGTTTAGTGAAGAAAAAATAGCATTGACTGTTCACATGTCTGTTATCGAGGAACAATTGACAGTTCTAGAAACTGAAAATCTAGAACTCAAGGAACAATTGAGCATAATGAATGAGAAATCTAGCAAAAGAAAGAGAGAGGATAATAGCTTGCAAATAGACCTATAAGCTAGTCTGAACACTGCTAAAACCAGACCTACTCTAGCCTTGGAGAGAAATGATCAGATGGAAAGGGACATGGTCTGTCTTAGAGAAGAATTGAATAATTCTATAAGATGGACCAACTCCACCAAGTTACTTTCTAACATCATTAGTCAAAGTAACTACAATAGGAAAGGGTTAGGAAGCTTGAACATTAATCCTCCCTACAATCCCCACAGTAAGTATGTGTCTGTGTCAGATAATCTATTATGTCTTCACTGTGGTCGCAATGGTCACCTGAAAAAGGATTGCCCTGCCTGGAAAGCCTCATAAGAAAAAAATTCAGTCTACTCTAGATGGAAAGTTGCACAGAACAAGGGACCTTCCCATATTCCTAAGTCCTCCAACATTAAAAGGACTAACCTGCCTCATTTGGCAAGAAGCACTCTCATTATGCCTCTATCAGCTTACTGGGAACTCAAACTAAAATGGGTTCCCAAGTCTAACAAGTGATCTTTGTTGCAGGGGAGTGAATGAAGTAGCAGTCAGTGTTGGTTCATGGACAGTGGATGCTCGAAGCATATGACTGGAAAGACTGGAAACTTCCTTTCACTTAAGGCACTTCAAGGTGGAGGTGTCTCTTTTGGTGATGGAAAGAAGGGGTATATTCTTGGAGTTGGCAGAATTAGGAAAACACTCGAACACTCTATTGAAAATGTCTACTATGTGAGTGGATTAAAATATAGTCTTCTTAGTGTTTCCCAAATATGTGACAAGGGAAATGAAGCCAAATTTCTATCAAAAAAATGTATTGTTACCAGCTTATCAACTAAGGAGGTGATTCGGATGGCCAGGAGGTGAAAGAATATGTATGTGGCAGACCTGGATACTGCTCAGGGAGACGATCTGACATGCATCAGCACTCAAAGTGAAAATGCCAACTTATGGCATAGGAGGCTAGGCCATATGAGCTTTTCTCTACTAAACAAACTTGTCTCCAGGGACCTGGTTCGTGGCTTACCAAAACTGAAGTTCAGTGACAACAAGGTGTGTGATGCATGCGTCAAAGGGAAACAGACCAGATCCTCATTCAAGCCATAAAAGCAAGTGAGCTAGTCAAGAGCTCTTGAGTTGATTCACATAGATTTGTGTGGGCCTGTGAAAATTCAAAGTAGAGGTGGAAAGAAGTACATTATGGTGATTGTGGATGATTACTCAAGGTTCACTTGGACAATGTTCCTTAAGTCCAAACGGCTGATGTGCTGATGATATTCATTAAAATGATTCAGACAAGCTTAACTGCAAGATTGCAGGGATCAGGTTCGATCATGGAACTGAGTTTGAGAATGCAAAGCTTGACACCTTCTATGCTGACAATGGTATTCATCATAACAATGGTATTCATCATAACTTCTCAGCACCCAGAACACCTCAACAAAATGGTGTAGTTGAAAGAAAGAACAGAACTCTGGTTGATATTGCCAGAACCATGCTCATAGAGTCAAATCTTCCTCAGAACTTCTAGGCTGAAGTAGTTAACACTCCATGCTACGTAACTAACAGTTGTTTGATCAGGTCTCTACTAAACAAAACACCATATGAGCTACTCAACAACAGGAAGCCCACACTGAATTATTTAAGGACTTTTGGTTGCAAGTGTTTTGTGCTGAACAATGGCAAGGATGATCTAGGAAAGTTTGACCCTAGAAGTGATAAAGGGGTGTTCGTAGGGTACTCATCCTCCAGCAAAGCCTACAGAGTTTTCAACAAAAGAACATTGTGCATTGAGGAGAGTATTCATGTGATTTTTTATGAAGGTGGAAAATTGACAAACTTGAAGCAAAAGGATAATGATGATCTTGAAGAACTACTTCAAATTCAGAGAGATAAAGTAAATGATCCATGAGCTGAAGGAAATCAAAACCCTGATGGTGATGATTCTGGTCAATCTGGGAAGGTTAATGAAGCTGACAAGTCCAACGAGGGACCCGGTCCATCCAACAATGCATATCAAGAGGAGTCACCTTAATCTGAGAATGATGATTCCAAAAATGAAGAAGAGCAGACAGATCAACCTCAACCCCTGAACTCTAAGTCAGGATAAAAGCATCAATCGTCTCACCCACTTAATAATCTTATTTCACCATTGAATTCTGGAATGCAAACAAGATCCAAGACTAGAAATCTGGTGGCATTTTCGGCATTCATATCAAACATTGAGCCTAAAAACGTCAAGAAAGCTTTGAAAGATGTTGATTGGGTCAATTCCATGCAAGAGGAACTTCACCAGTTTGAGCGGAGCAAAGTGTGGCACCTGGTACCTAGACCTGTTGATAGAACCATTATAGGGACCAGGTGGCTGTTCAGAAACAAGCTTGATGAAAATGGAGTCATTACACGAAACAAGTCAAGCCTGGTGGTTCAGGTCTATAATCAAGAGAAAGGCATCGACTATGATAAAACATTTGCTCATGTTGCGAGAATGGAGGCTATCAGAATTCTTATTTCTTTTGCAGCCTTCATGGAATTCAAGCTCTTTCAAATGGATGTCAAAAGTGCCTTCCTAAATGGTGACTTAAAGGAAGAGGTGTATGTAAAACAGCCACCAAGCTTTGAAGATGCTGACTATCCAAACCATGTGTTTAAACACAACAAGGCCCTGCACGAACTAAAACAAGTTGCTAAAGCTTGGTATGAGCGGTTGTCCAGATTTCTTCTAAAGAATGGATTCAAAAGGGGAAAGATAGACAACACGTTATTTCTGAAGAAAAGGGAAAAGGAATTGCTCACCATCCAGGTGTATGTGGATGATATTATTTTTGGAGCTACCTCTGAAGTTCTTTGTGAAGAATTTGCCACTTTGATGGGGAATGAAATTGAGATGAGCATGATGGGAAAACTGAACTTCTTCTTAGGACTGCAGATCAAGCAAACCTCAAGTGGTATGTCAATCTGTCAAGAGAAGTACATAAAATAGTTGTTAAAGAAGTTTCATATGATTGACTCCAAGCCTATTGACACCTCATGGGTAAAAACTCAAAGATGTGAGCAGATGAGTCTGAAGCTGTGGTGAATCAAACCATGTACAGAGGAATTATTGGATCACTGATATATCTAACAGCAAGCAGACCTGACATTGTCTTCAGTGTAGGCATGTGCGCAAGGTTTCAAACATGTCCCAGGGAATCACATCTGAAAGCAGCCAATCAGATTCTGAGGTATCTACAGAAGACGGGGGACCTGGTCCTCTTTTATCCAGCAGGAGACTCTTTTGATTTGGTAGGGTATGCAGATTCTGATTTTGCAGGATATCAGGTGGACAGAAAGAGTACTTCCGAAATGGCCCACTTCCTGGGATCCTCACTCACCTCCTAGGGAACCAAGAAACAAAACTCAGTGGCTCTCTCCACGGCTGAAGCTGAATATGTAGTTGTTGCATCATGTTGTGCATAATTACTATGGATAAAGCAGCAACTTGAAGATTTTGGAGTACTCATTCATACCATTCCACTCATGTGTGACAACACCAGTGCAGTCAACATGAAAAGAATCCAGTTCAGCACAAAAAAATGAAGCACACTGATGTCAGGCATCACTTCTGGAGAGACAATGTTGAAAAGGGGAACATCAGCATGCAGTACTGCAGAACCGAAGATCAAATTGCAGACATTTTCACAAAATCCCTCAGCAAAGATCAATTTGAGAGTAACAGGCTGAAGTTGGGGATGATGAACATGAATTGAACTAATTCCATCCTAAGGTATTCAATCTCCCTTGGCTATGATCAGAAGGGCAGGTATCCTCATTATTCGTAATGCTTTGTTTAGTAAGATCAACCTTGTACCTGCTACAGGTATACACTCATGGGAACTCGCAGGAGCAAAATGAACAGAACTATTCAGGGATCAAACTTCTCCACTTGCAGATAGGGACCTGGTCTTGTCTAAAGGTTAGCATTCTCTACATTATGCTTAAACTGTCAAAGAAGAACCGTTGAGATCTCCACGTGTCAGTCATCGGGCATTCTGACTGTTGTCTCATCATTTCAAGTCCAAGCGACACGTCTACTGAGGGACCTGGCATGACCCTTCCTTTATTTTTATACTTTTTCCCTCTATTCTTTTCCTTCACTTTTCAAACTCTCTCCTCTCAAGTCTTAAACGAAACCCTAACCTTTGTCACTTTTCTCTCTCTCTTCTTCTCTACAAGATGTCTCAATCACCATCTCCTTTTAAGAAAAAATTGGACTTTTTAAATGAATTATATCTTGTCACCTTCTACACATCTTCCATTGCTCCATCTTTGGCAAAAATGTCGACCACCTCTCTAGTCAACATTACTGAAGTTAGTCCTCTTACCCCCAGTCTCCTATACACCTCAACAACCCTGCACCCTCGTATGGTCCTCATCTAACTATGTTATCTGACCATATGTTTGAGGGGGATCTTCCAAAGAGTAAGTCGTCTGAGTCTAACATTCTCACCGCCAGTGAGAACATGGTTATCGAAAGTCTGGCACAAATGAGAGAAGCGGTGAGAAACGAAGAACGAAGTAGTTTCATAGATGATCTGCTTGGAGATTATGAGCCAGTCTTCGACCAAACACCTGAGGGTAGAGTTTCTTCATCAACTGAGTGGGCAGTACAAAGGAGAATGGTCCCTGTCACCACGAAGGGAAAACAAAAGGTCACAGAAGAGACACCAAAAAGAAAGTTGTTTACAAAAGCAACTTCCCAAAAACTTATGAGTGATGCTATGAAGTCGAGTGAAACGAACACTGCAGAGAATAGAAAGAGAAGAAGGTCTGGAGAGGTTGTAACCAAGTTCCCTAATGAGGATGTGGTGGATGTCTCTAACGAGCTTTCTGAAAATGAGTTTGTGGATGACTACATCACTACACAAAAAGGGACACGAAAGCAGGGGAAGTACAAAGGAAAGTCAAAATCCAGAACATCTCAAGTTAAGAAGGCTGACACTACTGCAAAAGGAAAGGGAAAGGAATCACAAAGGAAGAAGGAACCATCAAAGAGAAAAAGGGAATCATCTCCTGTTCTGAAGCATAAATTTGAACAGGGACCCAGTACCAAAAGAAATAAAGGCGACAACAAAGTTAGCAAACAGATAATTGTTAATAATCTTCTACTTCAGAAGGTCCTAGGGGGAGGGTGTTTGATCCTGAAATCATCACAAAGCCAGGAATGGACTCCTTGGCGGACCTTGTGGAGATTCAATCATGGACTCACTTGTTCATGACCAAATCTCCCATCCTACATGAAGAACAACTCCGTGAATTCTACTACAATGAGAAATTTGCAGATGATAGCAGTCTCAACACCCTCATGGGAAACAAAAGCCTACATCTGAATGAGGAATTGTTGGGAAAATCCTGGAGGTACTAAGAGAGGGTACCAGATCCGTGGAGGGAAAATTAAGCCCTAAGCAGTTCGCGAAAGAGTACTCCAAACTTCCTGACATGCATCGTGCAGGCATCCAAAAGAAGCTCATGAAGGGGGAGTACCAACTGTTGTTCGAGTTCGTCAATAAGGTACTTCTACCTCAAACTGAGAAACGCCCAATCTCCTCTACGACTGATTTATTTGTCATGGAAGCACTGTCAAAATTCGAACCTCTGAATCTCCCAGCCCTGATGTTGGAGCATATGCATAAAACGGTAGTGGATCACAAGGGCAAACATGTAATGGGATATGGTTATTTCCTCACAAAGGTATTCAAACATCTGAACATTCCGGTGGGAGGTACTGTTGGAACAGTTAAATAATCCTTCTCTCTAAATACCTTGGTGGAGTGTGAGTGCATCGAAGGTAAAGCAGGACCACTAAGCAAGATGTCTCAGTTAGTGATAGAACAAGGTCAGCTGAAGCACGAGTTGGAGTAGATGATTGTGTTTGTAAGTAATAAAGATGTTGAGATAGCTTTATTGAAGGCTCAGTTAGTCAAAGCACAAACTAAGGGACCTGGTACCGAAGAGGCCAACGAGTTGACGATAAAGAATGTTGCCCTCTTGGCTCAGAATGCTGCTCTCCATGAAAAACTTATCAAAGATCATTATGAGGCCAATGATCGGCCTACTCTTGTCATCAAGTCTCTCTCCCATCAGCCTTCCTCCACATAGTCCCATCCCTATCCTTCCAGTTTTTTTGTGTGGACAGTGTCTGGGGTTCTCATTAATGGTTTATGTTAAATGTACTGAATGCCCCTAGCTATGATCTTGCTTTGCAAACTTACTTTTAATGCTGGTTTACTGCATTTCTTTTTTATGATGCCAAAAGGGGGGAAATATTAGGTGCTTAGGATAGGGAAGGCAGGCAGGTTGACAGGGGGAGAACAGCATGTTATGAGTTGTGGCTCGTTCCCGGGGGAAGGCCCTTTGTGTTGTATTGACGAGAGGCATGGGTTTGTCATCATCAGAAAGGGGGGACATGTTATTTGCAGTTTTAATGATTTGACAAACCATGGGACCTTGTAAAGGGACCTGATCTTTGTGTCATTGTGTATCCAAATGACAGGCTGTAAAAAGTACATTTGGTTGGTGCACAGTCTCCAACTGTGGCAGAAACCTCGGCCAATGGTATGGCCTCGAAGGTTGTGTCCATCCTTCATAAGGGTTACCTCAATAGACATAACCTTAGTTTTTTCATCTTGAAAATTATCAAATACACAAGCAAAGATCCATCTTGTTGAAGTATTCTCCTAAGGCACAACAGGGACCTGATCAAGCTATAAGTGTCATAGTTATCTTAGGAGTTATACTTCCGTGCTTACATTGTAAATTTGTTCCTAATCTATAAAGGATTCAGATCTTTTGTTCTGTTTGAAAAAGTCAAAATCAGTAAGAGTTAACTGATTTCGTGGGCAGTGTTGTATCTGCTTAGTCAAATTCTAAATCATCTAGGAGTTATCTGCTTAGTTGAAGTCTAAGTTATCTAGGGTTGATAGCTTAGTGGGTAGGGTGGTATCTGCTTAGGCTCAGTAAGTAACAAGGTTATTACTTATCTTTGAGATTAAGAGGTTAAGTAACAAGTTTAGCTGCCATGAAAATAGAGGAGTAGAAGATGTTAGGTAGCAGGTTCTTGAGATATGCTTCTCTACAATTTTTTGGGGTTGTATGGGTCCTAAGGGAGGATGCCCACGAGTTCTTGACTAGCTGCCATGAGAGATTATATACATTGAGTCTAGTGGGGTCTAGCTGACCAAAGTCCTAGGTAAGTATTTCTCAAGACTCAAAATCTATTTTGGTTTGCCCATCACCGTAGTTGCTAAATTGAGCTTCTTACTTGAAGTTAGTTTCAAGTTAAGCTTTTTCAACAACGTTTAGATATGGAAATCAGAAAGATTTGTCTACTAAAGATACTTTTTTCAACTCCCTCTTCATCTACAAATCATATCAGAGCGCTCTACTCTATTTGATAGAGAACTTACTAGACAGTGTTCAAAAGCAACCGGGAGTTCAAATTTATACCTTTATTTGGATTGTGTAAAGGGTTATATATTGTAAAATAAGGATAAAGGGAGTAATTTTAAACTCATAGAAGGATCATATCTCAGTTGGTAAGCGGGGAAAGATAAGGGTGTGGCGATATACCATTTACTTATTGTAATTGTTGAGCTTATAGCTCGCAAATTCTTGCATTTTGATATCTAATTCAGTTGAGAATTATTACATGTTTACTTGTTATCCGGTCTACTTTACAGACTAATACATGTTTTATATGTATTAACGTTCCTACTTTTGGGGGCACTACATTTTTTCCTACAAAACTATCAAATGAGTAGAATAACTTCTCGAGATTTTCTTTCGCTTCAAACAAGTAGAAGGAACTCACCAGAGATTGGGGAAAACACATGACTTTTGACTATGAAATGAATGACTTTAAAGACAATGCCGTAACTAATTAAACTAAAAACTCAGTGGCAATGTAGTTTCATCGACATTAATAACCTTTTTAGTGATGAAAACACAGTATCATTTACAATATTTTAATACTTATTTTGAGAGATGAGTTTGTCATAAATACTACGTACGCATTTGTGGGTACCAAAAAAATATTTACTAATACAACTTTATTTAACGATGAAACTCTCACTAGACTTTGTATACACCCTTGCTTTAGGAACGAATGATTGAAAACTTATTTTTCGTTATGAAAGGTTTTTCTGACAAAATATGATATGTAAGTGACAAAATTATTCGTCACTGAATAATAGAATTTGTTGCAGTCGGATAATTCTAATAGTCCTCTTTCATGCTAGTCTCTTTTCCTATGAGTAGGCAAATATATGTATAGGTAGAATCCATTGTACAAATCCAATTATTATTACTTCATAACTAAGATGAGAAGCTAAAAGAAACTTGTTAGAGACTCGCTTCCTGTATATTGGAAGCTATGATCGATGAATGGGAGCGGACGAACAGGTTTGCCAAGATCGTTCAACTCAACATGTGAAATACCATCATCGTTTCCCCATCCCGAGTGCATCATAGTGGGACCTCTAGGTCGCTTAGATTGTTCATTGCTAGCACCAAGATCTAAAATAATTAGAGATGAACAAGAAGGTCATCAAACAATTGTAAAGCTCACTTATATATCTACATCAAATGTCATGTTAAAAGTCTATTTAGTTGAAGTTTTCAAATCCACAAAGTAAACATATACAAGAAAGACCATATATCATAAGAGTTTAGTACTTGGGTGAATTTTTTATATCATATGAATCATCTCTTGATAAGTTATGAGATTGGGCAGCTTGTTTTTCACTTCATGGCCAGTTTTGAAGTAGTAGAATGGAGGCATCACCCTACTTCCTATTTGCTTACAAAAATTAGGTGACACGGCTTTACCAAACTAGGCTACATCGGGAGCAGAGAAATTCTTCTCAACTGCAACTTAATTACGATTAAAGATTGCAAATTTCAGTCTTGCTAAAAAAAAGGATACATCAGGCATGACAAGGGAACTGTGGGAATTACTCAACTCAAAACACTCACTTTCTTCCCTTATGCAGTCCAAACAACCCTCTTCATGACCATGGAGGGAATGGTAAACCCATCACAACCCTACACCAATACCACACCGGATAGAAGAAAGCCTAACTAGCAGCATTATAAGATTGGTTGCGACACAGTTGGACTCAAAATTGTTTAACACTGGAATTTTACCACATTCTTCATCACCCTATAGCTCTATCCAATCTGAGTATGCAACACTTATCTCTTATACACCAACTAAACAGCTTTGTGAACTCATCATTGCGATAAATCCTGGATATGCAAACTTTGTTTTAGTCCAACGAAGAAGACAAACAGATGGAAGACCAAGTGGTTCCCCAACTACAACCATATTGGACTTGCATATTAGGATTTGTCACAGTGATGAGTTCACAAAGTTGTTTAGTTAGAGTATAAGCGATAAGTGTTGCATACTCAAATTGGATAGAGCTACAGGGAGATGAAGATTGTGGTAAAATTCCAACATTGTCAATTCCTAATATAGCTCCAACTGTGTCACAGTCAAATCTTATTATCCTGCCAGTTAACTTTTCATCTATCAATTGTGGTAGAGGTATAGGTTTTGTGGTGGGTTTTCCAATCCCTCCATGGTCATGAGGATGTTGGGTATTGTTCGAGCTGAAGAAGCTCATGTTTTAGCGTTGGATGGAGTTGTGATGTTGAAAGTGGTAGTGGAAGTGGTTGAATTGTGACATTCTTGATTGATTGCTCATCAAGATTAGAGGAGTGTGGTAATGAGACTTGTGCTTTGTCGCTGATTTGGGAATGGGTTATAAAGTTATCTTTTTGGAGTATTGAGATTTCTATAGGATATGGTAGGTTGTACTTGAAGATTTAGTAGTACTTGTTGCAGTATTATTATTCTAATGGGTTGATTTGAAAGTGAAGTTGTAGTTTGGTTGGGTTGTGTGGTACAATGTTTATGTTCCATATCTATTTAATTATTTTGGTATTTGTGGTAGTGAGAGTTTCCATGTGGGAAGTATGATTTGTTCCCCCAAAAGGTGGGATTTAGTTGAGAGTAGGCCTTGTGGAAGAGGATATAGTATGAGGGCCAATTGAGGTGTCTATTTTCAGTGTATTAGAGATTGCAGCGTGGGGTTTATCCTCGTTGTCGATATAAGGATCATTCAAGGAGAATTTGGACACTAATAGCTTTGTGTGAGGGATAAAAATAAATAGTCATGGAACAAATTTTGGTGTTTTGTTTAGTTGTCATGTTTGGAATAACTTATCTCATCATTTATACCATAGTGACGGGATAAGTTATCTCATATACATGGTGTGAGATAATTTATCCCATGATAACTAATCTCGGGATAATTAATCGTAGGATAACTTTTTCCCGACCAAACAATCCACAACTCTTTGACATTGCTAATGTTGTTTTTTTTTTAAGTAACGCAGTTGCACAATACATTAATATGTTCTTTAGCTTGGCCCCATTTCACATTTATGCCCTCAAACTTTAGGTGTGAATAAGTAGACACTTAACTTGTATAAAATTAAATAAATAGACACACACGTCCGTGGCATCCTACATGACAATTTTTGTCCTACATGATATTCTACGTGTATTATGTCACATAGGATGCATGTGTCTACTTGTTCAACTTTATACAAGTTTAAGTGTCTACTGATACCATTTTTCGGTGCGGAACTGGTAGTTGAGGAATTCATGGAAGTGGTAGTGTGGTAGGTGAGTATTTTATTTTAAAGATTTTATTATAATATTCTTTTGTTAAGTGTCTTAATCTTGCGGAATTCATGGTAAAATGTAATAATATTTATTGTAATATTCTTCCGATAGTTGTTTTAATCTGAATATTTCTTTAATATTATTTATGATATA